>PVIU01007527.1:0-91051 GCA_004026605.1 Ondatra zibethicus
GTTCTTTCTTCTCTTCATATTAATAAATACCTTTGACAGTGTGGCAAGGCCACATTATTACTTTCAATCAGTGTAAATATCTGTTCTCCATGCTCACCTCCAGTCCGGATGGAGCGTGTCCCAGACTCAGTACCATCTTAAGTAAAGCACAACAGAAACTGGTGGAAGTAGGTTAAGCAGAGGTTTCTGGTCTGCACATTGTGCTGGAGAAAGGAGCAGTTATTAGTAAGTTACTAGGAAATAGCTTTCCTAGTTACCGATTTGAAGTATTTTGGGTATTTAAATGTTCTTTATTTTTTAGATAGTCGTCACATTTATCAATAGTTTCTTCTTTTCTCCCTTCCCTCTTTCTTTCAGTTTTTGACACAGGGCCTCACTATGAAGTCCAGGCTAGCTGAGAACTCTGTAAAACTCAGTGTTGCCCCAAATTTGCTATCCCCCATGGTGGTTTGAATGAGATTGGTACCCACAGGCCCACAGGCTCATATCATTTGCATTCTTACTCCTTAGCTGACAAAGTGTTTGGGAAGGATTGGAAGGTTTGGCCTTGTTGGAGAAAAAAATATGACACTAGGGGTGGGCTTTGAGGTTTCAAAATCCCACACCAGGGCTCGCGCTCTCTCTCTCTCTCTGCCTTTCTTTTGTTGCAGAATATTTGATCACACTGTGAATCCCAAGATTGCATTATTTACTCGAAAAACCTGTTTCTAGTTGTGGTGTGGCTCAGTCCTAGCACACACCTTTAATACAAGAGCTTTCTACTTGAATGTTGTAAAAAGGACTAAATAAAGTCAACCATAGGTCAAGAGATGGAGTTAGCAACCAGTTGACAGAAAAAAACCCATAGAGAGCGAAAAGGAGTCAGGAGGATGGAGACAAGACAAACAGGAAGTAGGAGGGAGGGACATTCAGTTTGAGGAGTTTTGTTTGAGACAGTGTAGGAAAAAGCTTTCTTTCTGGGCCATCCACTGAGAAGGAAGGTCAGCTGGGTGCTTTCTCTGCCTCTCTGAACTAGCTGGTTTTTACCCCAGCATCTGGCTCTCAAGACTTCATTGATAAAATTGAACAGCTGAGATTTAGATTAAAACAGCAGCCTGTGGATCAGGATGTAAAGCACCTGCCTGTCGATAATGGACTAGATCTCTAAAGTGTAAGCAAGCTCCTAATCAAATGCTTTCTTCTAGAAGAGTGCCATGGTTGTGGTGTTTCTTCACAGCAATAAGACACCCCCTGACTAAGCTTCCCAGTTTCTGGGACTATAGGTGTGTACTACCACACTCAGCTCTGAATATGTCAAACCAAATACATTTAGAAAAGCTTTTGTTTTTGACCTGGTGTTTTTTTTCCCCATATGACTCAAAACACATGATAGAAAAAGATAAATGAGGTGGCATTAAACTACCAGCTTCTACACAGAGAAACAGGCAGTAGAGAGAAAAGACATATCATCTCTCTACCCAATGGGAGACGGGAGACGATGCTCGCGTAACACACATCTGATAAGAGGCTAATACAGAAAACATAAAACAGACCAAACAACTCAGTCAGAAGTCATCAAAAGGCCTGAATATACATGTCTCTGAAAAGAGGCAGACGGGCTAGCAGCAACATGAAAGAACACTCAGCAGCATCTGACGCCTGAAGCAGCATCAGGAAAAGGCAGCTACTCTCTGATGTTCTGCACACTTGCTCATACAGCCAGTGGGACCAGACAGAGGAAATGGGACTATCATGCTGCACAGAATAATTCAGGGTAACCATCATAGGACATGACGAAGATAGAACTAATCTATGACTCAATGACCTATCCCATTTCTAAGTACAACCAAAGAAAAAGGAATCGTTATGCTGGCATGCATTCTTCCATGTTCAGGGCAGCATTATGTACAATGGACAAGACACTGAATCAAGGTAAGTGTTCATCCACCAATGAATGGATGAAGACAATATACTTCATGATCTATAATAAAACCTTATGCAGCCTCTAAAAAGAAAAGATTTTTGTCATCTGCAATGACACAAGTAAGCCTATAGTTATGTTGAGCAAAACAAGTTTGGCAGAGAGTCAAATATAGACCTTCTCCCTTATCCTGGGGGAGGGATAGCAAATCAAGGACTAAGAATATCAAGGCAGTTTGGCTGGTGATGAATACGTAGGATAAAGGGATTGATGCACTTGGTGTAGAACCTCATTACATTATACATAACAGCATTCAATCTAAAACGTAGGAATTATTTACTTGTGGACTTTTCCATTTACTATTTTGGTCTTTGAGCCAGGTAGTGGTGGCACATGCCTTTAATACCAGTGCTTGGGAGGCAGAGGCAGGCATATCTCTGTAAGTTTGAGGCCAGCTTGCTCTACAGAGTGAGTTTCAGGACAGCCAGAGCTACATAATAAGACAGTGTCTCAAAAAAAAAAAAAAAAAAAAAAAAAAACAAAAACTAAAGGATGACTTTGGCTGACCACAGGCAAATGAAATTATAGAAGGTGGAAACTCAAGATGAGTGGTGACCACCCTGCAGGACCTCATTTACACATGAGATCTAGAATAGCAAGGCCATCCTCACCAACTAGTCTGCTAACAATCCCAGGTATGATAACTATTCTGGGTTGGTTGTTTGACTACATCTGGAATTAACTAAAAATTCAAGTCACTGAAGGGATTTTTCTTTACTTCTTTGCTAATTGTTCCATCTGATGTAGGAAAACCCATCTTAAATGCAGATCACTTGAGGTGGGAAGAGCCATCCTAAATCTAAGCCACATATTCTGGTAGTAGTATAAAGGAGATGGAAGAAGGAAGCACTTGCTCTTTGCTTGGTGGCCCTCACTCTCACTGGTAAGTTCATTCCCTCAGTGGCATTAGAGTCTACTTCTTCAGGATTCTGACATAGACTGATGACCAGCTGAGACATTCAGCCTCAGAGACTTAACTACCGGATTCTGGAACTTTCCCATTGTTAGACAGCCATTGTTGGGTTAAATGGATCACAATCTGTGAGCTACTCTAATTAATTCCCTAGACAGACATATGATGATGACAGATATATAGATAGATGATAGATAGATAGATAGATAGATAGATAGATAGATAGATAGATAGATAGATAGATAGACAGACAGACAGATTCATTCAATCAGATGTGTCCCAGGAAAAACCAAAAGGGCAAACTAAGCAGAAAATTAGTGCAAAATAGAGAACACTTTCATTAAAAAAATTATGTTTTGTGTGAATGTGCCACAGTGTGTGTGTAGGTCAAAGGACAACTTCTAGGAGTCAGTTCTCTCCTTCTAACATGGGGTTCATGGGGCTCAAAATCAGGCTGACTGGTTTGATGGCAAGCACCTTTACCTGCTGAGCCACCTCATCCACCACAATAACATTTATTAGCAGCTGGAGAAGGAACTCCAAGTGAGCAGCCAGATATTGGCACTTCTTTTGTGAGTGTCTGTGCATGTGTTTGTGTCTGTGTGTGTGGGTGCCTATGCAAATGGAGGCCAGAGGACAGTCACGGGTGTTGCACCTCTGTAACTGTTCACCTTGGTTTTTGTGAGTCAGGGTCTGGCTGGCCTGAAACTATATAAACCAATATAAACAGGATGGCCTCCTACTCACAAGATCTAACGTTTGCCTCCTGAGCACTGGAATTACCTTGCTCATCGGTCTGGGGTTCATTTACTCAGCAAGCATGGGTAGTCATCCCCAGGCTGCCCCAGGGGTCCTCCTGTTGCTGCCTCCTCCACACTGGGGTTCCAGCTCACACCACCACACCTGGCCTTACATCAGTAGTAGGGACTGAATCACTGGGACTGCAGCTCACAGTGCCACACCTGGCCTTACATCCATACTAGGGACTCAATCTGGATCCACATGCTTGCATAGCAAGCACGTTACAAACTGAGCTTTCTCCCCAGCCCAGCATTCCTTTTGATTTTGAATTTCGTTTATTTATTTGTGTGTGGATGAACATGTAAGTGTGTGTGCACATGCCACTGCATGTGTGTGGAAATCAGAGGACAGTCTGTGGTAACTGGCTCTCTCTCCACCATGTCAGTCCGAGGGAGGAAGAAATTTTACCCACTGAACCATCTCACTGGAACATCAGGTTTTTGTTTGTTTGTTTGTTGGGTTTTGGTTTTGGTTTTTCGAGACAGGGTTTCTCTGTGGCTTTGAAGCCTGTCCTGGAACTAGCTCTTGTAGACCAGGTTGGCCTCAAATCACAGAGATCCGCCTGCCTCTGCCTCCCCAGTGCTGGGATTAAAAGCAAACACCACCACTGCCTGGCTCCCTATCAGATTTTAAAATTATGATATAGACATGACTGAGTTAAGATGGGTCTTCAGATAGGCAAATACAGGAAGCTTAAAGGTTGTAAGAATATTTACTCTAAAACAACCCACTGCTTTGAGTCATTACACATCAGTCACAGAAGCAAGCACTTGCAGTGTGAAAGGGGAAATTCTGACCCTGACTTAAAGACATGTCAGAAGTTTGCTATTTACACCTACAATAGTAACACTGGATTATGCCAGATTTTATAAAGCAGAGCATATTTTCATTGGCCATGACCATGCATTACCAAAAATAAGAGACAGGGTGGCTCTCTCCTGTGTCTCCTTCCCTCCTCACCTGCTCCCAAATTTCTGGCCTTCACAGATTTCTTGGGGTGACCTGGTACCCAGTGAAGCTCAGTTGATCTACCCATCGCTTCCTAGCAACTCTGGGTAACTTTTACATGGTGACACTGAAAAGCATTTACTCTGAAACTTCTCTTCTGTCACTCTTTAACCTTATAAGCGAACTATTTTTAAAAAATCTAGCAGAGAAATCAGGAAACTTTTAAATTATGAATGGTCAGAAAGGGGGGGATTCAAAAGTCATCCTACTACTCCAGTCTGACAAACCTTCCCTCCAGCACCCAGACTGGGGAGTGCACGAGCAGAGTCTATGCAAGTGAAAACAGAAAATGCAATTATATTTTATTGCAAGAAATTTGGAGAACATATTTTTAACAAAGTTAGCTATTCAAAAGTGTTGCCTCAGGCTGCCTTTGAATAGCTCCTTTTCACAAGTGTGAAGTTTAATGGAAGTGGCGGCATTTACAAGCAGCACCAAAATGGTATCTTAATTACTAGCCGCATTTTCTGAGGCTACGAGAGAGTAAATGGAAAGAGAAATTAGTTTTACAAATGGCTTCATATATCTTTATGTCATACCCCCTCTATCAAGTCACAGATGGTTATTTTGAACTTCCTAATATTATAGGCAATTTTCTTTTCCTTGGGCACACCCAAATCCATCACCACTCTCAATTTTGTCTTCTTTCGGAATCATTGAAAATAGCTAAAGCTGTTTCTCATAATGATTTAAAACTTACTGACCACATGAAATAGTCTTTTCCTTGTTAGGTTCTATATAAAGAAAATTTAAGATTGATTGAAAGTCCTGGGTCTGCAAGAATGCAATATACTTGTTGCATGACTCTGTGCAGGTCTTGGCTTGACCTAACTATAGTGCCTAATACATTACTGTGGTCAAATGTAAGAGCCAGAACTAGGGGAAAAAGGCTGTTACTGTTTGTCATGTGATGTTGTTCACATCTTCCTTAAAAGAGAGATGAGGAGTCTGTAAAACTATGTAATTTTTAAAAAGCCAACAGAATTTTACTTTCACATGGCCAAAAACACCCTATCAGAAAAACGATCCCACTGGATGTTCTGTCTTCTTTTGTAAGCTCCAGTCCACATCATGTATCGAAGTTAACATCGGCTAAAAAGTCCACAAACTTATTTTTTACAGTGTTTCACTGTATCTTTGGAGCCTGTCCTGGAACTCATTCTGTAGACCAGGGTGGCCTTGAACTCACAGAGATCCTCCTGTCTCTGCCTCCTGAGTGAGTGCTGGGAGAGACTTTCTTATCTCACAGAACAGACTTCAGGGAAAAAAGCAGTGCGCAGCAAGGAGAGAAATGCTACAGAAGTGAGCACAGAGCGGAGCCTTCTCCAGGTGCTCTTGCCTTACACAGTTGCATGAACCTATCTGAACTCTGTGCTGCCCTCTTGTGGAAGGGTAAGAAGCTCTGCCAACTTCACTATTAAAACATAGATACTTTTTATGAGTTCTTTTAGAATTCTGTACCTGCTTGACCATCGTAACCCTGCTCCCTCAACTCTTCCAAGATCTACCTAACGTTGTGTCAGAAAAGAACAACAAAAACCCTTCAAGATCAATCTTTGCTGCCCAAATAGTCTTGGATAGCCTTCTTCTGGAGTACGGTCGACTAGCACAGGCCATCAACTGACAATAGCTTCTTGGCTAAGGGTGGGATCACCCAACTCCCTTCTCCATGCTGGAATTTGGCTGGGCTTGGCTTGTACAGGCCTTGCTCATGCTGTCAGAGTTGCTCTGAGGTCATATGTGCAGCTGCTATGTTGTGTTCAAAAGCACTGTTTCTTATAGTCCTGCATTGAATAACAACGGCCCCAACAGGCTCATATATTTGAATGCTTAGTCACCAGGGAGTGGCTGGCTCTATTTGAAAGGATTAGAAAGATTAAGAGGTGTGGCCTGGTATCAGGAAGTATGTCACTGCGTGACTTTGAGGATTCAAAAGCCCATGCCAAGCCCAGTTTTTCTTTGCCTATACATCAGAATGTAGCCCTCAGCTACTGCTCCAGCATCTGCCTGCATTCCTGCATGATGATAATGGACTATACCTCCAAAACTGTTAAGTAAGCCCCCAATTAAATGCTTTGTCTTATAACAGGTGTGGCCCACAGAAACGTCTATGGAGCATTTTCTCTATTAATGAGAAATGTGGGAGGGCCCAGCCCACTGTGGGCAGTGTCACCCCTGGACTGGGAATACTGGGAGGTACAAGAAAGGTGACCGGATATGAGCTTGAGAGCAAGCCAGTAAGCACCCCCTTGCTACAGTACCTACCCTGACTTCCCTCAATGACAGACTATGGCCAGGAAGTATAAGATAAAATAAGCCCTTTGATGTCATTATCTCTCTCCATAGTACCTTCTCTATCCTGTCCCCCTTTTCCTCACCCCAATTTAACCCTTGCTGTTGCGCCATTTTCCTTTAACCTTTCAGGACTCTACATCCTACTAGAGAGACACCTGCTCATCCGTGGTCACTGCTGTCCTACTCACAACAGTCAGGAAAAAGAAACACCCTAGATGTCCATAAACTGATGAACTCCAAACAAAGCAGGCAACACTGCCACTAGCATGGAGGAAGGCCTGTTAGGACACAAGCAGAAATGGGATGAGATATTTTTCTGTAGCTGTGACAAGATAACTGAGATAACAATTTAAAAGAGGGACTGAGACCACAAGCAACAACAACAGCAACAAAATAAATGACTATACCCAACACACACTTTTCAATAACTTTACATAATAATGGCCTTAACTGGCCAATCAAAAGATACAGGCTAGCAGACTAGATTGTGATATAAAGTCCTTCTTTCTTTTGTCTATGAGAAATACACCTTAGTGTTAAGTCGGGAGCATAACCCCAGCCCCTGGCATCCATCCCAGGCCCCTGGCCTGGGAGTTGCATTGGTCTGGACTCCAAATCCCAGCATACCACTCCCAGAGGGTATTTAAGTGGGTTCCCAGAGGAGGAACACCTGGTTCCGGGTTTGCATGTGCTCCCTGCTTTCCAATCTCCCTGCCATGCTCTCGACCACCTGAGGGCACTGTATTTAATAAAACATGGGCATTTTTAAATGGTTTAATCTGACCTAATTGGATTTCTTTGTACCGGCAGAGTGGCTTGACTTAGGATTTTTTTCCTAACACTTAGCTTTAAATGGAGGAACCAACCTGAAATGAAAGAATGAAAAAAATTACACCAAGCAGATGAGAGCAGGAAGCAAGCAGGTATTCCTATCCTGATATCTGACTTCAAATTAATCAAAAGAGATTAAAAAAAGCACTTCATTCTAATCAGGGGGACAATTAACCAGAAGACATTATAATGCTAAATATATATGCACCAAACTCCAGTGCATCCAATTTCATTAAAAGCATACAAGTGGAATTCAAAACATTCACATCAATAATGGATGATTTCAATACCCCACTTTCTCCGATAGATAAGTCAACAGGACAACAAAAAATTAGAATTAAATAATACAATATATCAAATGAGTCTACCAGGTATCTCTACAGAACATTCCACTTAAGTGCCAATGAATATACATCCTACTCATGGTTCTGGACTGCTTTCCTAAACTATCCCAAAGCATGGGACACATAATGAATCTTGACAAGTTCAGAAATTCTGAAATGATTCCATGTATCCTATCTAACCTACCTGGGACTGGCTGCTCTTGGGACCCGCTGCCCACTGCCACTGCTTGGGGACCTACAATGTTTCTGCTGCTGCAGTCACTTGGGGATCTGCAGCATTTTTACTTAATCCATTACATTGGTGCTATGAGACTCGGGAGGCTCTCCCGCCCTGAGCCCCTCTCCTGGGGTCAGGATCTAGAACTGGGTATTTTTTCTACAACAACCATGTGTTCCATATGCCTGAGAGTGATTTCTACACACATCACTGGCTTCAATTGGTGAGTTTCCCTCATTCTGGTCAGCTTAACTATTTCTCTGAACCTGAGGAATTGACTGTTGAGCTCCCGGAAATCTTCTGGTGTTCCTAGAAATGGGGGACAGCCCCCAACCATGGTCTTTATGGCTATGGTTGAGCCCTTTGCTGACATTCATCTCTGGATTGCTTCCCTTAGCTAAAATCGTGTTTGGACAGCCCAGGGTTGGTCCTCCCATGACTGGGGGCCCAGGGCCCCTCAGATTCTTCTTTCTCTGTTTTTCTTTTTTCCCCTGCCATGAAAGTCTGCTCAAAGTGGCCTCTGGCCTCTCTGGCTTCTGAGTTACCCTGACCGAATATAGTCAAGCTTTAGCATCCTACCTGTAGGCAGAGGATGCTCTCGTACAGGTCCTGTGGTGTTCGCCGCAGATTTACACCCCGCCTATAGGAGGAGATGTCCCGTTATAGGCCTTGTGGTGTCACCGTTTCGTGGGTTTTAATGGTTTCAGCTATGGTTAGCAAGCCATTCATGTCTGTCAATCCAGCCTTCCCCTGGGATGAATGCCTTTTAGAGGCCCTAAAATTTCAGGCCTTAATGCCCTACTTCTTCAGCTCCTACCCTCATTCCGCCGGTGTCCCTCTGGCTCCACTTTATAGGAGCTTACTAACTACTGTCAGTGCACAGACAAATGGAAGGAGTTTCCTCAAACTATCCCTGCCACCACTACTGCTGCCAACAAGATTGGTCGGATCTACGAGGCAGCTGTTTTAAATTCCAGCCTCTTGTTCCCCACCGTGGCTTGTGGCATGGTGGCTCAGTGACAGGGAGGATCATGCCTCTAGGTCTCTCTTATTATTAAACTTAAAATCCCTGCAGCTCAAAAATCGTGGCTTTTCCATACAACATGTGACTGATGCCACTTTGACTGACCTTACCACCATCTTAACTGAAGTCAGGTGGCTTCGCTGCCATCTTGGCTGAGAGCCAGATCAGGTAACCAAGTTCCACCATCTTTATGGAGGTATTCCCTGCCTGGTTCCCTAGTATTAACTTTGTTACATGGGTGACCTTACTGCCATCTTAACTGAGGTCAGATGACTTTACTTCCATCTTAATTGAGAGCCAGGTCAGGTGACCAAGTCCTGCCATCTTTACTGAGGTATACCCTGCCTGGTCCCCCAGTTTAGTTATGTTTTCGTCTCTAAAGTTGTCTTGTTGACTCTGTTGTATGTATGTTTTGTGCAGTGGCATGCCTTTGGTAGGGCCCACCAAGGGCATCCACTTCATCCAATTCCTGTTCACTCTCTGTGTGTGTTCATACATGTAACTTAAATGCATCTATGTTTACTGTTAAATGTTATAATTGTCTGTTCATTGTATCTCATTCCAGTCTACAAAGCAATAAGTTTCATGTTTTAAATTGGCATGTACTTTTAAGTCTCTTACAATACGGTATATTTAATCCAACCTTCATTTAAAATATATTAAGATGTTCTTTACTATTGTCAGTTCTGCCATTAACCCTCTATTGCAAGCAGTTTTTTCTTCTTTCTGTCTTTTTACAAGTGTAAATCTTACCTGTTAAGTTGAGAGCCACTATAGTCAAGCTCGGACCCAGCTCTCCAGGCAGATTCTATACTGATTCTATACTGATAAACAGCCCTCAACTGCTCAGAGATCTGGGGAATATGGCATCTAAATATTTAATTATTAAAAAACTTTTCATAACAGAAAGAGACAGATTTTTTCCTAGCAGCAGCACTCTACTTCCTCCAAAGAAGACAGAAGCCAAATGGGCACAAAAGTTCATCCATACTCTGTTCCAACTGCCAAGCACTGACCACTTAAAGACGATGCCCACAAATGAGCAGGAAGCAGTTTTGAGAATCCGCCGCCCCAATTCCTTTAACCTGTTGAGCCTAAACTCCTGCCTTTTCATTATAAAAAAGAGATGGGAATGTAATGATCTCTCCTGTCCCTTTAAGACACAAACCACGTCCACTCCCTCCCGTCGGCCAAGGCAAGCTGATCTTCAGCTTCCAGCCTGAGTCCCTTCCTTTTCCGTCTCCCTTTCAAAGAGGCAGCTTCTGACTCTTCCTTCTCCCCACTTCTCCCCTTCCCCCTTCTGCCTGTCTGTCTCTCTCTCTCTTCCCCTCTCTCTGCTCTTTTCCCTTCTCCCCTTCCCTTCCATAACCCACTAAATAAATATCCGACCTCACTTTGCATGTTATGCCTATCCATGTCTGTGTTTCTTGCCCACTGAGTGGCTCCCTGTCTGAGACCAGCCACTGTCGGAGACTTGCATCATGGCTTGTGGCATGCCCATCTGTCTCTCCTCATGGGACTGGCTACCCTGTCGAGGTCTCTCACCCACTAGGGCTGGAGCTCCCTGCCTGGGACTCATGGCCCACTACAACCACTTGGGGAACTGCGCTGTCCCTGGCTGCTCTCGGGACCCACTGCCCACTGCCTGCCCCTGCTTGGGGACCTGCAGCATGGTCTCATGGCCCGCTGCCCACTGTGCCCCTCAGGGAATCTGCAGCATTTTATTTTTACCATTACAACCATGACACTTAAAATCAACAGCAGACAAATCTCTAGCAAGTAACAACTCATGGAGAATAAACATGAATGATGAAGAAATCAAGAAAGAAGTTTTTGCCTGGGTGGTGTTGGCACAGGCCTTTAACTTCAGTACTAGTAAGACAGAGGCAGGCACATCTCTGAGTTCGAGGCCAGCCTGGTCTACAGAATGAGTTCCAGGATAGCCAGGGCTACACAGAAAAACCATGTCTTGGGAAAAAAAAAAGCAAAACAAAATCAACTTACAAAAACCAGCATCTTTTCTATACAACAACAAACACACTGAGAAAGAGATCATGGACACAGAAAGAAAATATCTTGGAATAAACATAAACAAGGTGAAATACCACTATAATAAAAACTTTAAATTTTGGAAGAGATTCATGAAGACACTAGAAAATGGAAAGACATCCCACACTCACGGATTAACAGAATTAATGCCATAAAATGACCAGTTTACAAAAGCAATTTGTATATTCCATGCAACCTCAATAAAAAAAAAACCACAACAATCTTCACAGATACAGAAAACATCCTAAAGTTATTACAAAAATACAAAGATCTCAGATAGCCTAAAGGATTAACATTCCAGACCTTAGGATATAATACATATCCATTTGGCATAGGCACAAAAACAGACAGGAGAGCAATGGGACATAACATAAGAGCCAAGCATGAGTATACCTAGTACAGCTGTCTGATATTTGACTAGCATGTCAAATACACATACTGGTGAAAAGACAGAATCTTCAACAAATATTGCTGAGGAAACTGGGTATCCACATACTGGAGAATGAAATAGACCTGTATCTATCACCTTGCACAAAAATTAGCTCCAAAGGGATCAAAGACCTCATTTAGAAACTCAAAACATAGACAGTCCCTACAGGATATAGGTGTAGGAAGGACTTTCTGCATAGAGCTCCATTTGCCCAGGAATTAAAGCCAACAATTAACAAGTGATACTTCACACCAGAAAGTGTCTGTATAGCTGAAGAAACACTTAGCTGAGTGAAGAGGAAAGTCACAGAGCAAGAGAATCTTTGGCTGACTATATATCTGATGGAAGATTGAAATCCAAGATATATAAAGAGCTTTAAAATATCAAGAAAACAAACAATTCGATAAGGAAAAAAGAGTTCTCAAAATAAGAAATAAAACTGGCTAAGAAATATATGTGTTCATCATCCTTAATAATTAGGGAAACACAAAATAAATCTGAGATTTCATCTCACCCCTAGTCAGAATAGCAAAGATATCAAAACAAGAGACAACAAATGCTGTGAGTTGTGGGAAGGAGGCCCTCACTCACTGCTGGTAGGGAGGTGAACTAGTGCAGCCACTCTGGATAGCAGTGTGGGAAACCCTCAAAAAACTAAAACTAAATCTAACATGTAACTCAACTGTACTATTTCTTATCATGTGCCAAAAGGACTCAACATCCTAGTTCAGAAACACTTGCTCAGCCATGTTCATTGCTGCTCTATTCACAATATCCAGGAAATGGAAACACCCTACATGTCTTTCAACTGATAAATGGATGAATAAAATATAGTACATATCCATAGTGGGCTAGTATTCAGAAGTAAAGAAAAAGAAAAAGCATGAGGATTGCAGGTAAACGAATGGGCTTGGGAAATATATTAAATGAAGGAACCCGGGGCTGGAGAGATGGCTCAGTGGTTAAGAGCACTGGCTGCTCTTCCAGAGGTTCTGAGTTCGATTCCCAGCAACTACATGGTGGCTCACAACCATCTGTAATGAGATCTGGCGCCCTCTTCTGGCGTGCGGGCATACATAGAGGCAGAATGTTGTATACATAATAAATAAATCTTTAAAAAAAAAAAATGAAGGAACCCAGACCCAGAAGGACAAAAGCCACATGTTCTCTCTCACCTGTGGTTTCTAGATTCATATCTTCAGATAAGTAAATAACCTGGGGTAATGACAGATCAGGAAAGTGAAAAGGGACCAGAGGAAAGGGAGGGAGTTCTATAGAGTAGAATAACAGGAGGATACTGGATATATGAAGGGGTAAATGGCAAAAACAGGGAGAAGGCTTTAGTTGGGGAGGGAGGACAATATAGGAAAGGGAAGGAGGAGGGGCAAAAAAGCCACTAAGGCTGTTTGAAGAAGATATTTACCTAATGTTACATATAATACATATATGTGGCTTAAATGAAATTACCTTAGGGTGATAATACTTCCTCCAAGAACCATAGATTGTCTAATAAAATCCACAGTACAGGGCATGAGTAACCTTTTGAGTTGCTGGTCAGGGGAGTCCAAGAGACTCTCAAAACAATATAGCCTATTGCTATTTCCCTTGGTTGCCTCCTAGAAGTTGAAGGTAAGCCTCTATTGCTGAAGACATCATGCACTTTGGACAAAATACTTGAGCTGGAACTGACCCAAAAGCTTCTTCCCCCGCACTAACTTTCACAGTGGTGGAATATGGCATGCAAGCTGCTAAAATCAGGAGGAAAGCAATCAACAGAACTACCCAACTGTGGCATCTATGAACCACAACAATGACCTATAGTCAGATATTTCTCTCCTGCCTGCCAGTTCCCAAATAACCAACATAGGGGCTTAATATTATTTTATAACTGCTCAGCTGGTGGCTCAGCCTTATTACTAACTAGCTCTTATCTTAAATTAACCCACTTTTAAAAAATCTATGCTTAGCCATGTGGCTTGGTACCTTTATTAGCCTGGCACATTCACCTCCTGCGTCATCTGTGTCTGTCTGGCAACTCCTGACTCTGCCTTCTCCTTCCCATCATCCTTAGTTTGGTAACCCTGCCCATACTTCTTGCCTGGCTACTGACCAATCAGTGAGATATCCCTAAATATGTGACACCTTGGCAGTAACTGTGATGACTATTTTTGGTTCAACTTGACTACATCTACCAAATGAAAATAAAAGGTGCTAGCTTTGACTGGGGCATGGAAGAGGAAAAGACTCTTCAACAGGTCCAGGCTGCTCTTTCACTTGGACTGTATGATTCAGCAGACCTGGTGGTACATGAGGTAGCAGTGGCAGACAAGGATGCTATTTGGAGCCTTTGGCAGATCCCTATACAGGAATCATGGAGGAGACATTGGGATTTAGGAAAAAAGGATTTACCATGCTGCAGACAGCTATTCTCCCTTAGAGACACAGCTATTGGCTTGCTATTGGGCCTTAGTAGAAACTGAATATTTGACAATAAGCCACAAAGTTGGCATGTGACCTGAGATGTCCATAATGAGCTGGGTATTATCTGACCCACCAAGCCATAAATTAAGATGTACAAAACAGCAAGCCACTATCAAATGGAGATGGTATATATGTGCTCATGCCTGAGCAGATCCTGAAGGCAAAAGCAAGTTATATGAAGAAGTTGCCTAAAATGCTTATGGTTTCTGCTCCTGTTATAATACTGTCTACTGCCAAGCATGTATTTATAGCCTCTAGGGGTGTGCCCTATGATAAGGAAGGTATGATAAGTGAGGGTCTGGTTTACTGATAGTTCTACATGTTTTGCAAGCACCATCCAGAAGTGGACAGCTGCAGCATTACAACCTCTGGGACAACCCTGAAAGATGCCAGTAAAGGGAAATCTTCACAGTGGGCAGAATTTTGGACAGTACATGTGGTTGTAAATCTTGCTTAGAAGGATAAATGGACAGATATTTGATTGTTTACTGATTCATGGTCTGTAGGTAACCAGTGGATTGGCTGGATGGTCAGGAATTTGGAAATAGTATAAGTGAAAAATTGGTGAGAAAGACATCTGGAGAAGAAGTATGTGGATAGATCTCTCTGGATGGGCAAAGAATGAGAAGAAAACCTGTATCCCGTGTAAATGATTATCAAAAGGTGACTTCAGCAGAAGATGAGTTCAGTAATTAAGTAGATAGGATGACCCATTCACTGTATGGGCAGTCAGTTTCTTTCTCCAGCCTTCCCTGTCATTGCCCAGTGGGCCCAAAAACAAAGTGGCCATGGTAGCAGTGATGAAGGTTATGCATGGTTCACATCATGGACTTCCACTCACTAAGGCTGATCTGGCTACAACAGTTGTAGAGCGCCAGATCTGCCAACAGCAGAAATCAACACTATGACACTATTCTCCAATGACCTGGTGGCAGGTTGACTACACTGGACCACTTCTTCCATGGAAAGGACAACTCTTTGTCCTTACTGGAGTAGATATTCATTCTGGTTATGGGTTTGCCTTCCTACATGTAATGCTTCTTCCAAAACCATCATCCATGTAATTATAAAATTTCTTACACACTATCATAGTATTGCACATGCACTGCTTCTGACCAAGGAACTCTCGTCCCATCCAGAGAAGTTTAACAAATGGGTGTAGTAAGAGGCGTGTGGGCTGCGTTCCCGGCGCCTGGTTTTCTTATACCCGAAATAATTACACACAAACTGTATTCATTGAAATACTGCCTGGCCCATTAGCTCTAGCCTCTTATTGGCTAACTCTCACATATTTGTTTAACCCATTTCTAATAACCTGTGTGTCACCACAAGTCGTGGCTTACCAGGAAAGATTCAGCGTGTCTGACCTGGCAGGCTTCATGGCGGGTGACTCTCCCTGACTTTTCCTTCTCTATCCCAGAATTCTGTTCTGTCTCCTCCACCCACCTAAGGGCTGCCCTATCAAAAGGCCAAGGCAGTCTCTTTATTCAACCAATGAAAGCAACACACAAATACAGAAGACCCTCCTACATCAAATGGGCCCATGTCCATGAAATCCACTGGACTAACCATGTTTCCTACTACCCTGAAACAAATGGGCCTTATAGGATAACATAATGGCCTCTTGAAGACACACTAAATGCCAAGGGGGTCAGTAGCCTGGAGGGCTAGAGCAGGGTTCTCCAGAAAGCAGTACATACTTTCAATCAATGTCTAATATATGGCATGATTTCTCTCATAGCAGAATCCACAAGTCTGGGAATCGGGATGGAAGGGGAATGGTTTCACTGTCATTCTTACTAACCAACAAGAAAAGTGTTTCCTGTTCTCGTGACCTTAAATTCCAGTTTTGATTCCAGAAGTTTTGATTTCTGTCAGAAGACACAGAAATACTCCACTGAACTGGAAGCTCAGACATCCCTCATGGCCACTCTGAGCTTCTGATGCCCTTTAGCTAACAAACTAAGACAGGAATAACAGTGTTAGGAGGGGTGATTGATGCAGACTACCAAGGAGAAATTGGATTGCTTCTCCACAATGGAGGTAAGAAAGATTATGTCTGGAGTGCAGGAGACCTTTTAGGGCATAGTGTAGGAATACACAGATTAATGGAGATGGGTTAAATTAATATGTAAGAGTTAGCCAATAAGAAGCTAGAGCTAATGGACCAGGCATTAATTTAATTAATACAGTTTCTGTGTGGTTATTTTGGGAGTCTGGGCAGCTGGGAAATGAACAAGCAGTCTCTTACAACAAATTGGCACTCCAACATGGCCGACTAAATCCACGTAAAATCTGAAAAAGCTTATAAAGGAATCCTAGACACAAAAGAACAGAGTTAAGCATGGTTTGGTAGTGGTATTTTCTTGGGTGGGCTCTGTTTGCTAGAAGCAAGCAGAGGCATGACTCCTTTAAGAGAGGTTTTCCTGATTCAGTGGTAGCAGGGGAAAAAACCACACTGTTTTGAAACTGCGGCTTCCTGGCCCATGCTGTCAGTGTGACCTCTGGCTTGTTCAGGAGGACAAGCATTTGCAAGGGGTTTGTAAGCAGTGTGTTACAGACTACTTAATGGCTCAACATAGACCCACTGCATACTTGGAACTGGGGCAGTGTGTGTGACTCAGAGGCAGTGAACAGACCTCCTTCGCCATATTGGACTGGGCAAAGCAAGCAGGCAGGGCCTCATTACCACTAGCAATGATGCTGTGTGGGTTTTTAAAGAAATCCTTAGCATTTTAAGAAGCACTCTTGAACAGTAAAGAATTACAGATACACAATAAGGACAGATTCAGACATAAAAGAACTCTAAACGAGTCACAGTGTTGGATAAATGTACACAGGCTTGGGAGACAGAAGAAAAAGAATATAGACAGTTATAAAAAGATGTAAATAGCTGGGTGGTGGTGGCGCATGCCTTTAATCCCAGCACTCGGGAGGCAGAGGCAGGTGGATCTCTGTGAGTTCGAAGCCAGCCTGGTCTACAAGAGCTAGTTCCAGGACAGGCTCCAAAGCCACAGAAAAACCCTGTCTTGAAAAACCAAAAAAAAAAAAAAAAAAGATGTAAATGTTTTAAAAAATAAAACAAAGTCTTTAAAGAGGCAGAGTACAGAAAGTCATAGATTAAAGGAGTAAAGATAATAAAATAAATATTAAAAAGGAATGGAGTAAAAAATCATGTAAAGATGAAGTATGTACAGAGAGTCTGGATTATGTATATTATTGCGTTTGAATTTTTTGACTATGGAGGGACTAAGTACAGTGAGACATTTTATTGTACAGGCTGCTAAGCTAAACCAACATATATATTTTAAAGGTATCTTGAATTCAAAGTATGGGTCTAAGGATATGCTGCTTTGGAAAAGAGGTTCTTCTTTTGTTTCCACAGAGGATGAGAACCTGTGGGATCCTTCCAGACTAATGTGGTTTGATGGATCAAGACCCTCTGAAAGGTCACTGTGAACACCCCCAAAAATTACTTCACCCAACAAAAAGCAGTAAGCAGTTTGGAGAGAACTATGCCCATATTCCCAAATATTGTTTACAAATGCTTATTTACATTTAAAGGGGGATATGCTATAGAGATTTGCATTAGTATGGATCTTGGTTTATTGATACAAAATTTAGGCCAACTTCATTATACTGAGTATATGTATTTCTGATCTTAAGGTATTGTGTGTGCAGCTCATTTAATGTAATGTATAATTAAGAAATAAACATTAATAGATAATCATCTATAATAGTCAAGCTTCTAGTCATGTTAGGTTTTCTAGATATATAAAGATATATTTCAGTTATATTAGTAATCTTCAAACCTTTTAAAGTCCTATGGAATATGGCATTTAAATATTTTAAGAACTTAGGACTTTTCATGACAGTGAGACACATCTGCTCCTGGCAGCACCAATTGCTTCAAGAGGAAAATGGGCATCAAAGAGGCTCCTTATGAAGTTTGGGGCAAGAAATTGACCCACAGAGAAATAACTGCTGAACTTGCCTAGAGGTGAGACCATCCTTTGGGGTTCCTGCTTCATGAAAGGGTCTGCTAGACATTCTGCAGTACACAGAAGAAAGTGACTGACAAACTGCCAATATAGGTGGAACTGTCTTTGAAATTTCCTGCTTCATGAAAAAGTTTGCTGGATGCTATGGGCCTATGGGCTGAAGATGGATGCCCCAATGTTACAGAAGAACTTGGGATGACTATCCAGGCAGTGAGATGTCCAGACAGTGAGTCAATTCTAGAGTTTTGGAAGTTGCTTACAATGAACTTGTAATTCACTTGCTGTGAATACCATTGGTAAATAAAGAAACCGCCTTGGCCTGTTGATAGGTCAGAACTTAGGTAGGTGGGGAAAACTAAACTGAATGCTGGGAGAAAGGAGGCAGAGTAAGGGAGAAGCCATGGAGTCACCGCCAGAGACAGACATGTCAAAACTTTGCTGGTAAGTCACTGCCATGTGGCTTACCAGCACAGATTAATGGAGATGGGTTAAATTAATATGTAAGAGTTAGCCAATAAGAAGCTAGAGCTAATGGGCCAAGCAGTGATTAAATTAATAAAGCTTCTGTGTGGTTATTTTGGGAGTCTGGGCAGCTGGGAAATGAATAAGCAATGTCTTACAACAAGGGCATATCTTGGTGTTACCATGTCCTGTGATTAAAGTCAATGGAAACAACAACAGCTCAATCCAGGCAGGATGACAAAAGGCACAGACTGTTCAGAAATGAAGGTATGGACCACTCTTCCAGGAAAAGAACCAAGACCTGCTGAGGTGTTTGCCAAGGATAGAGGAAATACAGAATGGGTAGTAGAGGAAGGTAGTTATAAATATCATCTAAGGCCACGTGACCAGTTGGAGAAACAAGAATTCAAATTGATATTAGTGTTACTGTCATATTTTGTTAAGAATGTGTTTGTGTAGATATTTGTGTGTTCTCTTTCCTTAATTCCCTTATCATGTAATATAACATCAATTAAGATAATATCAGTGGTTATTATATATCATATTAAGTTTTAAGATACTAAAAAATATCCCTCAAAGGGCACTGCTGTAGGGAGAAAGGGCCAGCCAAAGAAACCAACTCTGACTCAGAAACCAGAGTCAGTGAAAAAAACATATCCTGGCTCTGAGATCTTAGTCAGTGAAAGAAATACTTTAGCCCTGAACCCAGTACCAAAGAAATACACCCTGACCCTGAAACCAGTACTAAAGAAACACATTTTGGCCCTAGAATCAGAGCCAGTGAAAGAAATATGCCCTGGCCCCAAAACTAGAACCAAAAAGCTTAAAAAAAAAAAAGCCAGTGAAAGAAATACAGTTTGGCCCTGAAACCAGAGCCAAATCCACCCCTGATCAACTAATCAGAAAACCAGCCAATCCCTGAGCAGAAAACCAACCAATCCGCAGAGATCTAGCTAATCTGAGGTCAAGGGACTGAAGTCTGACCAATTTCCACCCTGAAAAATCTTCTCCCTGGAAAACTCCACCCCTGAGAAGCCCTACATAAGCCCTGCCCCTGTTCAGTTTGCTGCTGCTCTTCTTCCACCCTGGCAGGGGCAGCTGCTCTCCTGGGTTCTTCCCTCCCAATAAATCTTTTTGAATGAGGTTTGGGTGAAGACTTTCTCTCACTGGAGCAGAGTAGGGCGGGGCTGCAACATTTTCTCTGGGGAAGCCTTCCCCTAACAGAGCAGAGTTGTTTTTGGAGCCTCGCTATAACACCTTTGCTCGGGGAGCCCTCTCCTGCTGGAGCAGAGCTGTTACATTGAAGAAGCCTTTCCTTAGAGCAGGGCTGTAAGCTGCTACACTTACTGTGACCTGTGCTATTCCCTGGCTTCTGACTGCCAGAACACTCTTCCACCTGAGCTGTAACACTCAGTATTCCCTGGCTCCCGACTGCCAGGATACTTTTCCATTCAAGCTGTAGCACTTAGTACTCCTTCACTCCCAACTGCCATGATCCCTTTCCATCAGAAGCACAATGCTTACAACTGCCACCTGTTCTAAAATATATAATACATTTGTGGATGTATGTGGATAGTTATACTGTATTAGGCATAATTATGACCTGGTCATTTTCATTTGGAAATTAAGCATGGCATAAGGAGATGTGATTGCATGTCAAGTTGACAAGGGGTGAACTTGTGATGGCTATCAACATTATTACACCTGGAATTAACTAAAAACCCAAGTTACTGGGCACACTTGTGAGGGATTTTAGTTAACCCGATCATTTAGTTAACTGTTCTTTGCCTGTCTGCTCTGGCTCTCCCTTCAATGTCATTAGAGCCTACTTCTTTAGGATTCCAACACAGACTAAAGGCCAGCTGAGACATCCAGTCTCATAGTCTGAACAACTACTGGGAACTTTCCACTGGGAGACAGTCATCATTGGACTAGCTAGACCACAGCTGGTAAGCCACTCTAATCAAACCAATATATATGTATACATATATACACACATACATTCTATTATTTCTGTTCTTCTAGAAAATCCCAACTAACACAGTAACCAACAGCTGTCTAATTGGATAAAAGGCCTGATTAACAGGAGGGAAATTATGCCTAGTAAAGGAAACATAGCCAACTACATGTGGCTAGTGAAGCCATGGATATCAGAGGAGAATCTACAATTGCCATTTTACTAAACTAGCATAATCCCTAACTACATTATAAATACTTATCATTATACCCACAGATAAGTGTATATCTCACCCCTTTTCAAAAACCCTCTTTGCAGCAGCAGGAGACCATTGCAGAGAACACTGGCCATGGGTGCCCAGCCCCAGCTGATATGCCAACAACACAGTTCTTGCACTTAATGCTCAGCTGTGAGATGGTGCCTTCTCCTAAATCTCAACATGGCTGCCTAAACAAGACCTGAACAATTCCAATGACATCTGACATCCCACACTTATGCGGAAAATCTCACCTCCACCCCTAGATGAAGATGTATGAGTAATTAACAACTGCACTCCAGACAGAAGCAATGGGAGAATTAGTCTTCCCTAGGGATGAGCCCTGACTGACTATCCAAATACTGAGTGGTCAGCCCTAGAAACTTAAACATGCAGGCAAAAATGAATTAACTAACAAGTTGCATTTATTTATACATTCATCCATTTATATGTATGTGTAATAATAATGGCTAAAGAATGGAAAGCCAGGGAGCTGGAGAAATGGCTCAGCGATTAATAGCACTGACTGCTCTTCCAGAGGACTTGGGTTCAATTCTCAGCACCCATATGGCAAACTGTCTCTACGCCAAGATCTGACACTCTCACACAGATATACATGGAGGCCAAATTCTAATGCAAATGAAATAAAAGTAAATAAATTATTATTTAAAAAAGAATGGAAAGCCCTGACTTTGAGAAGCAAAAGTGTGGTCAGACATGGGAGAGGTAAATGAGGGTGGGGAGAAATGATGTTATTATATTTATGAAATTCTCAAAGAATAAGCAAAAACATTGTTTAATAATAAAAAATGTATGTATATGCTTGTATGTGCAACTGTGTGCACATGTCCGAGGTTTCAGATGCCCAGAGCTGGAGTTACAGGTGCTTGTGAGCTACCTGATGTGGGTGCTGGTCTTCTGGATGGGCAGGAAGCAACTTAACATCTCTCTAGCCCCCTTCCTGGCTTTATATTTTAATTTACCGTTGCCTATCCCTGGAAGATTTTATATGGTTCACACTTAAAAAACATCAGTTGCCATGTGGTATGTTACATAGGTGCTTCATCTAATTTTGTTTTTGTTGTAGTTTTGAAGACTGAACTCACCACTTCTGGCACGTAAGGCAAGTACTCTATAGACAGAGCTACCTCCATATCTTATTCTCATTCCCTAAAGCAAATCTGCTGCAGATGGTAATCACCTATTTTGGGTTGTGTAAATTGAGTCTCTGCAAGGTTCTTTACCTATAGGCTCTTTAAGTCAAAGAGCCAGGATTCGGTTCCAGGTCTTCTATTCCAAAGTCCAATCCAGTTTCTCAAATTGGTACGACTGACCCTACTGCTTGGGGCTATTTCCAGTTTTCATAAAAAAATATTCTCAAGATCATCCAGGAAGGAAAAAATGTGATTTAACAGAGTACAGAGTAAGCAAGGTGACTAACATGTGCATTGACATGAAATTATGCCTATATTGTCTACAGTTCACCAGTTCCCTGGGAGTCCCACCAAAAGGCCCCTGGACCACAAGTTATGAATCTCAGTGAGTGGAGATAGGCAGAAGTTTGAAAGGTTATGTCCAAGCGCGGTATTCAAGCAACTGTTCAAAACTGATCAGAGTTGTGTTACATCTGTGTTACTAGTGCACAAAGCCCATGCTGGACACACTGTGTTCAGGAATCTTCGGATTAGTCTCAGTAAAATCTACCTTTCATTCTTATTGTAATGAGCTCTCCTCCCAGAAAGTACATATTGGTGAAACCAATACCTGAGGGGGGCTAGTAGAATTCGCCTAATCCAACTGGGTCTCTGTTGTGTAAAAGTTGCATTTGTTGAGGATTAAATGTTTGGATGGGGTTAAGCTATTAAAAACAATGGTTGCTCTAGCAGACGACCAAGGTTTGGTTCGCAGCACCCGCACGGTATTTGACAACTGTCTGCAACTCTTGCTCTACGTGATCCAGCGCCCTCTTATGGCCTCAATAGGCATCAGACACACACATGAAGCAGATATAAAAGCAGGCAAAGCAGCCACACACTTTTAAAAGTAACCAACACATCTGGGTTAAAACACTGGTCTGGGTTTCTAGAACAACGTCCTGCTAAATCTGAGGTTCCAAAACCTGGCGTCATCGTCTTCCACGCCTGTATGAAATCTCTAATGTGCAAGATGGAAGCGAGATGTCTGTCAGACGAGAACTTCCTCTGGAAGCAGCGAGGAGATGCAAAGCCAGTCACAGCACAACGCCATCTGGGACCCCGACAGGAGAACTCACTCTAAAAGGCCCGTGAAGCGGCCTGGGGGACGTCGGAGAGCACGCAGCCCCAGCGCTCGCCGAGTCTACGCAAGCGCGGCCCACACCTCACGTGCGCGCCAACGGGCCGAGCAGCCGCAGTGGAGGCCTCGCGCGCCGAGGGTGGGGCGTGGACTCGGCGGAGTTAGCCCCCAGGCGCTCTGACGCAATGGCCTGCGGCGGAAGGGTGCGGACGCGCATGCGCAACCGGAGCTCGGACCATTGGGAGGCCGGGCTGCGCATGCGTGCTGAGAGGCCCGGCGGTGGCGGCGGCGGCGGCAACTGTGAGGGGGTTCCCGGAAGATGGTGCTGATTAAGGAATTGTGAGTGGGTCGGTGGGCTAGAGTGAGGCTCTGGGACGCGAGCTTAGGAGGGTCGGTTGGCTCAGTGTGGGGGGCACTCCCGGGACGCTGCTAACCCTTTGCTGGAGCCCCGAGGCCCTGTGCGGAGACGCCGCCCTCCGTAGTCCGCGCCTGGCTCAGCGGTGCGGCCGGAGCTCCCGTGGGAGCCGGGAGTGCCGGAAGTTTATGCCAGAACCCCGGCACACTCAGTGGACCTGACCCCTAGCACATGTCCCTGCCATCAGTCTCTGGCCCCGCACCTATAAGATGAGGCGACACTGGCCCCACCTGCTTCACCGGGCTAGATGCGGCGTTAAACACATGGTGTGGCAAACGAAGATATCCCCAGGTTCATCGGACTGGTCCCATGATTTTGTTGAAAAGTTGTGGCTTCCCCCACTCTTAGAGCCGTGAACATTACAGGAAACTCTGGTGGCAGGGAATGTTCAGCTGTCATACCTGAATCAGTGTTCCTTGTGCAATTAGGGATTTCAATATGACCCATTTCGTTGTTGCTCTTCCTCCCCCCATTTTCACTTCAAGTTCTTTTTTTAAAAGGCCCTAATTTAGTGTGTAGGCAGCTTATCTGTATTAATGTCAACTTTGTTTAAACAAAAAAAAAAATCACTAACACAGTGCCTCTCCTTAACACTGCCCAGATTCTATTTTCTGCCCATCTACATTTTCTCTTGCCCATTCCAGCATCACAAGATCCTCTTATTATTATTTTGTTGCTCTGCATATAGGCTTAACTCAGGGCCAGTCTGTTTCCTTTTCTGCTTTTTCCTCAAATTAGTAGCTCACCACCTCTGGCAGTTTATGTTGTTTGTCTTTGTGTTCTGTCTACGGTGCACACTATACTCACTCTGATACCCAGCTTGTAGAAAGTCTTTAAGATGGTCAGCAAACATTTGGTGGGTTTTTTTTTAAGATTTAGCTTTATGTGCATGAACGTTTGCCTGCATGTGCACCACATCATGCAGTGCTCTTGAAGGGAAGAAGAGGGCATTGAGGGGGGTAATGTGGGTGCTGGAAACCGAACTCAGATCCTGTGAAAGAGCAGCAAGGCCTCTTAGCCACTGAGCCATTTCTCCAGCCCCTCAGCAAACATTTGTTCATGAATTGATGACATTACATTTGCGCGTGTGTACCTGTGTACAGGCAGGAGCCACAGCATGCTTTCAAAGGTCAGAGGACGACTGGAAGGAGTCAGTTCTCTGCCCCCATTAGGGTCCTGTGGCTGGAACTCAGGTCGTATGATGAAGTTAAGTGCATTTGCCTGCTGAACCATATCTGGCCTGAACAATCACTACTTTTTGTTAGTGACAGGGAATCTGAAAAAGGCTTACTTTTACATTCTGCATGGAACAAAGATTTGCATTTAAAGCATATTGATAGTACTGAACTGTGAGCTTGTATGAAAACTTTCTTCCAAGTAATTTTAACAATGTATCTTGCAAGCATCACTTCATTTATTATTCTAGTGGCAGATATTAAGACAGGAGACTATGAGACAGACAGGACAGTGTGTGTCGGTTGTACACACACAACTGAGTATGGATGCCTGTGGAGGCCAGATACATTGGATCCAGTTGGAACTGGACCTAGAGGTGGTTGTGAGTTGTCTAATGTAGATGTTGGGAAATGAACTCAGATCCTCTGCAAGAACAATACCTCTGAACCATTTCTCCAGCCCTGTCTTTTGCAGACCTTTACTTTGTGAACATTTAAATGCACTGAGTTAATAAATGCTGATATTTATCCAACATCTGGTTATTTTTCTGATAGCATTGTAAAAGTTTTTGATGCTTAGTCTTCATGGTGGTCTCCCCTAGGTTTCTTTTTTTCCTCCATCTAGGTTTTTAAGATAAAGACTGTTTCCTGTTAATGTGTTCTGTGTTCAGCACAGTGTAAGTATTCAATGCCATTAAATGAAGTGAATTTTCTGTAGTCAGCTCCATTCAGTTGGTTTTTGAACACAGAATAGGTGGTTCCTATGTGAAGATGTTGGTAAAGTAAAATACTATCATAGATGTTTGTCATCTTAAAACATCTATTTTTTAAATAAGAATCAAAGAATTAAAAATAGCTTCCAGAGCTAGGTGTGGTAATGCATGCCTTTAGTACCAGCACCAAGAGAGATGATCTTTGTGAGTTCCAGGGCAGCCAGGGCTGCATAGTAAGACCCTGTTCTCAAACAAGATAAGACAGGAGACAACTCTCAGGATACACTGGTCCCTGCAGTTATCGAGCAGTAGACGAAGTTGCCATTAGTGTAAAGTCTTGGTTTTAAAGTGTTTGTTGCTGGTTCTGTTTGGAAAAACACTTTGATGAGGATCTTTAGAGAGATTTGTGGATTTGATTTATCATTCTAAATGTCATAGCCACTTTTGTTTCATGAAAGAGATTTCTCTGTGAGTGTTGTTAAACATAAATGGGCATCTTCTGCTAGTAAGTGTTAAAATTACCCAGCTGTGATTCTTTGGTTTTGTAAAACTTTGGTGAAGACTTCCTTTCTTCCATCTCTTCCTTTCTACAGTCCTACATCTTTGTTCAGTCCTTTAATATTAATAATAATTCTTGAAAAGCTCCTCAGAAGACTTCTTTGTCTTATTCTCCATGTTCCCAGCCACCTACAGATGGTCTTTTGAGATCAGCCATAGCTATGTCACTCTTGGGAAAATCCTCCAGCATTTCTATTGCTTCATTAATGAACTTAATACATTCTTTATCCTATGTTACAGGCCCTGAAAAAGGTATCCCAACCTCTCTTTCTCTCTTGCCTTTCTCTAGTTTATGTCCTGTGGAATGAGGCAGCAAATTATTGTGCACTGTAGGGGCAGAGGGTTTATGGAGGGACTTAACAGTATGTTTGTTTCCCATGAGAAATAGAAGTTTGGGGCTTTTCTGAGTGTTGGGTGCCCATGGTTTTTAGATCACTGTTACACAGGGTGACAATGACCTGTAATAGGAGGAGGAAATAACAGTAAACCTGTTTTGTAGAAATAAGGGATTTCCTTGTCAAAAATCTGGAGGTAAAAACTGAGGTTCTGATAAAACAACATAGTTGTAGAATTTGAGTCATTGTCTTGTACTGCGTTATAGTAAATGGAACTCTAAAGATAACCTTTGTGATGTCCACTAGCACGAATAGGACAGTATTAAACACAGATCCACCTTCCACTGGCCCTGCCTTCAGAGGGATATGGGATTTGTAAGGTGTGAGGCTGTCTCCTTTACAGGCCTTTCTGCTTGTTCCAAAGCTCTTCACTTTTGTCTCAGTAAACTTGAGTAATTAGGTTATGGAGGGACTTTTCTGGAAACAGTCGTTTGTGGACTTCAAGGCATGTTTGTATTCTGAGAGAAATATCAAAAATAAAATATGCATAGGGTTTGAGAGAGCTCTGTGGCTAAGAGCACTTACTGCTGTCTCAGAAGACCCATGTTGAGTGGCTTGTGACCTCCTGTACCTGCAGTGCCATCTGCTGGTTTTTGCTGCTCTCTCATACACATAAAAATAAACCTTTAAAAATGTACAACATGTGTACCAGAGATAGCACATGTGTGGTGAGTAAGAGTTACCTGACCAGAGAGTCTGCAGATGACAGACCTTGCTCATGCTTGCTCACCCTGCACAAGAATCAAACCTCTGCATCTCAGATCCTGTGGCAGTGAAGCGGGTAGCTCTCCGAGTTCAACAATGGCAGTCTTAGACTTGTAGTTGAGACCCTTAGGGTCTTAGGCTTACAAACACCCTCTCCCATAAATGGCATTCTTGTCTACTGTGTCACTAAATTTAAAATTCCAAGCCAGGCAATGGTGGCAAACGCCTTTAATCCTATCACTGAGGAGGCAGAAGCAGGTGGATCTCTGTCTGCATTTGAGGCCAGCCTGTGCTTCAGAGTGAGTTCTAGGACAGCCAGGGATACATAGAGAAGGCCCGTCTCAAAAAAAAAAGAAAAAAAATTACTGAGGTTATATTGAGTCTAGAGATGTGTGTTTTAAAGCCATGTCAATATGTAATGTATATTCTTTTCTTTTTCTTTTTAGTCGTGTGGTTTTGCCGTGTTCTGTTCAAGAGGTAAGTTGTTTTGGTTCTGCACATCCCATTGGTGTGGTTTACTGCTCTGCTAGTCTGTGCTGCTCTTTAATATGCATTTGCTTTTGCCTTCTCTTTTGGTGCAGTCCTGGCATCTGGGCTAGGCGAGCCCAGACATGCTAGGCGAGCAGTTTACCAATGAGTTATATTCTCTGCCTTCATTTTCTTTCTCTTTCCAGTTTTTTGTGACAAAATGAGTCATTACAGATAATTGTAAATAAATTTCTGTTATATTGTCTCATTTGGAAGAATCGGTAGAAAATAGTTTAACCAATGTAGAAATTCTTTCAACGGTATCCCAGAAAAATGAGGTTCCTGTCTCAATTTAAGTATTTCCTACGTGAGAGAGCTTGCTGCTGAGAGAAGAGGTGGCCTCCTTTACTACTGGACATTTGTCTTTCCACAGAACTTGCTTTCCTATAACACGTGTGAGTTGAGCCTTCTCCTGTGGTAACACTTGAGCTTTTCTGGTGGTACCTCTGCCTGCCAGCCTCGCCACCCCCAAGACCTCTGTTCTACTTTAACAGGTTAAAGTTAAACATTCCCAGTGTATCCATTTATGCTAATTTATGACCTTATGACTTTACACAGCTGGCTTCACTGCTGCATACATCGTAGTTGTTGCTCTGCACTAAAAAGGTACTCTAGGTGTGATCTTGCCATCAGCTGACATCAGGCTTATGGTCTTGGGCATTAGCAGAAAACCCGCATCCTGCAGTACAGGTGTCTGAGGAATTGGCAGGTGTAGCCTAGCTCAACCCCTAGGGCCCTTCAGCTGACAGTAGACCCAAAGCAGAGAGTTGGATGTTGGACAGAGCAGACTGATAATCTAAGAAGTGACAGGTAACAGAAGGACAGGCAAAAGTAGAACTGAGAAAAGCAGTGGTTTTTGTGTGGTCTTGAGTACAGCTGTGTGGTGACCGAATAGGGCTGGAGTTTCATCATATCACAAACCTGCTCTTTGTTTGTACAATTGATTAATTGAACTCAGAGGTGGAACTTGACATGTCTTTTGTAGAGTTTATTGGGGCTGGGAGGTAGCTGATTGAAACAACTTGTTGAAATCTGGAGTCTTGATATTGTCACCTCACATTTTTTCAGCTTTTTGTTATACTCATATTTAACAAGCATGTTCCCTTCCCTGAGTCTGAGTTATTCTTTTTTTGGATTTTCGAGACAGGGTTTCTCTGTGTAGCCCTGCCTGTCCTAGAGCTCACTCTGTCTCCTGAGTGTTGGGATTAAAGGTGTGGGCCACCATACCTGACCCTGCATTATTTTTCAAACAACACCAATGAGAAAACCTAGTAGCATGTTTTAAGTTACCTATTCATTAGTCTTTTGGGGATTCCAATCATTTTGTTTCTTCATGGATTTTTGTTAGATGAAATTTGTCCTCTGTTTTAAAGACATTTTAATCCTGTTTTGAAATCTGACAGGTTGTGAAGGATTTAAGAATTATGACATTGGCTTTAGACTAACCCAAGCAACATGTCAGAAAACAGAGGGAACAGCTTCCCCTGCAGTCCAGATTCTTTTGTTGATTGGTTTTTGTTTTTTGAGACAAGGTTTCTCTGTGTAGCAGCCCTGGCTGTCCTGGAACTCTGTGAGCCAGGCTGGCCCCAAACTCGCGGAGATCTACCTGCATCTGCTTCCTGAGTGATGGGTCTAAAGGTGTGGCTTACCATGCCCAGCTCAGTCCAGACAGAGTCTTAAGTAGATACTTGGGAGCGCTAAGAAATTTCTTTAGTTCCAGCCTTTCAGACCCTTCCAAATCAAATCGAATAATGCTGTGTGGGGGTAGGGCTATTAAGCTAGCCAGCACAAAATTGCATCCCTGTGAGCATCAGATGGAAGTATTTCCTGAACTTTAATGATCCTTTTATTCTCTCAAGTATAATTTTAGCTTTGAATTATGAGTTCTAGAGGTAAAATTTTGTGCCTTTACTTTGAAAATAAGCTTATAAAGAAGAAAAATACTACTTTAAGCTGTTTTAGTCAAATTTGAGGAGATTGGCAGTAGTCCCATGGTTTAGTCCCTGGAACAAGTGAGCACTTAAGGGCCTCGATTTTGCCCCTTATGGTGACTGTTAGTGCACAGTTCAATACTGCTGACTCGTGGGAACTGCCCTACCACTGAGAGCCCTGGTTCACTATGAAATAGGAATGACTGAGCACTAACCAGCCTTTCATGCTAATGCTTACATGCTTATATTTCTAGAACGTTTGTGCTTATTGGAGAATTTTATTGAAAAGTTCTGACCTGGGATACCCAATACTGTATCTTTTCAGCAGAGCAAGGGCCAAATTGGCACTTGTGTATTTGGTCGTAGAAGAGACCCAGAGCTGTGCTAAAAGGTCTTGAGGCTTTTACTACTGCACAATGTACTCTTCATTACTGAGAATGGAGAGCTAGCGGGTTGCTCAACCTTAAGGTTACACATCTAAGATGTAAGAAACATAAAAATGTTTCACAGGGTACAAATTCATGGTTCAAAAGTTGAACTAAGTGCTGACATCCTCTTGATACATGATGTTATATAAGTGAAATATTAGTAACTATTTTGGTTGTGAACCATGGAAATATGTGATCATCCCACATTGTCATTTGAGTGCTGTTTTCATGTAGAACACATGCTGAATGGTTTGTTGGACTTTTCTTTATCATCTTTATTAAAGTTTTAAGATAGGAAAGTTCTGCAGCTTTTATTGACTTAGTAAAACTCTGCTCTTTGGAATTTCAGTATCAGGTTGGACAGCTTTACTCTGTTGCAGAAGCGAGTAAGAATGAAACTGGCGGTGGAGAAGGAATCGAAGTCTTGAAGAATGAACCTTATGAGAAGGATGGAGAGAAGGGACAGTACACACACAAAATTTACCACTTGAAGAGGCAAGTGGGGTTTCCACCTGTGACCTGGCAACCTCTTTATGAGTAGGCCTGCTGAGCTATATAATATGTGGTGACAGTGTGTTGTGCTTCAATTTATTGTGGACCCTCTTATGTTTATACTAAATTATAAAAGAGATACATCTGCCTATAAGAAAAGTCCAAACAGTAGGGTGGACTGCAAAATTCAACCTTCATCCTCAACCTGGAGAGAGAAGATTACTGGTCAAGAGTACTGGCTGCTCTTGTAGAGGACCTGGGTTTGGTTCCCAGATCCACATGATGACTCACAGCCATCCACTGCTCTAGCTCCAAGAGATCCAGCACCATATGTACCAGGCACACATGTAGTACACATACAGGCAAACCACTCATATACATAAAGTAAAAATATGTAATTCATCTTCACTCCTTGCCATCAGTATCCTTAAAAAGAGAAACACTTGAAATACTTAAGGGTTTATCCTTCCGGATCCTAGTTCATCCTTTTTTATTTTTTGTTTTTTTGTTTTTCTTTTTTAATGTTTGTGGGTGTGTAGGTTCTTGAGTAATTATGAGTGCCAGTGTTTGTGGGGAGGCCAGAATACAGCTCAGTATTGTGCTCAGGATGAGGTCCCCTTTGAGGTAGGGTGTGTATTGACCTGGACTGGCACTGGGATTGTAGGTATAGGTCACTGTTCCTCGGCATGTTGACATGGTTTTGGGGATTGAAGTCAGGTTCTCATGCTTGCAAAAGAAGAACTTCACCAATTGAGTATACCCCCAGCCTCTGTGATTCTTTTTAAGCCAAGTAAAATTCTCTTGTAAGGGCCCAGCATAATTTATTTACCTCTTTCCTACAGGGTAGGGAATGAAAATTATAATTTTAGATAATTTATAGTTTAGTACATTTTTGTGTTATAGCATACTTTCTGGTTGTCTTAGATGCCTGTACCTTTAAGACAAAGAAGGATCTGCTGGAAAGCCATGACAGTTTCAGTCATCCTTCAAAGTTCCATATATTAGTCTTCCATATTTTTCTGTTTTGAATTTTTGCCAGTTTCCATTTTTGATTTTTTTTTTTATGAGTATGATTGGTTGCCTGATGGTGAGGAGGTTTGTATGACTGGTTTTTATTTTTGTTTTATTAAGCTCCCTTGTGCGTTCCTCTTATGCTGGAGTCTTGAATCTTACCCATACCTTTTCCTTCAGATATATTTTTTTTTTTTTACAATACAAAATGCATACCTGAGAGTAAAGATGGCTCTGAGTCATTTGTGGACCACCTCCCTGTCTCTTAAGGTTGGGCAGGCATCTCTGCTTATTTTGATTTTCTTCTCTGTACATTCAAGTAAATCTTACTTGTATTCCTAAAGCACCTTGAAGTTGTAGATGAACTTAGGTGATTAAGCTTAAATTTTATCATTATTTTCTTTTATAAAGTTATATTTGTGTGTGTGTGTTGTGTGTCACAAGAGAGGAGTTGTCTGTAGAGGCCAGAAGAGGGTTGCAGAGTATAGTGATACACCGGATGTGTGTGCTGGAAACTAAACTCTATCAAGTTCTCTCAACCACTGACCCATTTCTGCAGCCTGTCTTTCACTATAATTTTTTCTTTCTTTGCTATAATTTTTTCTTTCTTTGACAACGTGAGGTTTGATCACTATAATTTTTGATTCATCCATTAATTCAGTTCTACAAACAACTAAAAGTTCCTTATTAAAAGCACTGAACTCTTTCTAGGAGTGCTAAAATAAGCTGGAGGGTTTAATGTGTCATATTTGTATTGGTCTGTGATAACCCTTTGTAGACTACAATTCCAAATGTGAAAACATTAGCTTGTTGCATTGTTGTGGCAAAACACCTTGACCAAAAATAGCTAGGTGAGAAAAGGGTTCATTTGGCTTACAAAGGGGCAAGTCAAGACAGGAACTGAAGCAGACCCTGGAGGAGTACCACTTCAGCAGCCTGTTCCCCCTGGCGTGCTCAGTCTGCTTTCCTGTAGCACCCAGAACTACCTACTCAGGGGTGGCATCTATCCCCAGTGGGCTGGAGGCCCTTCCTCATTAATCATTAATCAAGAAAATGCACTTATATTACAGACTTGCCGGCAGGCAATCTGGTGGAAGCCTTTTCTTAAAAGTTCTTATTCCCAGATGACTAGCTTGTGTCAAGTTGATAGAAAACCTACCAGAACACCTCTTGAAATAAATGTGAAATATCTTTTGTTTGAAACCTAAAGGTTCAGATATTAGAAAAATGGCACCTTGTTATGTAGAAAAGGTCTATTACTGGCCCATTAGGTATTCATTCAGTGTTCCATGTTTTTAAAACCTAATCAGATAAAAACCCTAGAAAGTCATTAAGATGTGAGGAATGTTTATTGCTTGCTGCTGAGATACGGGTGATTGCATTTTTATGGGAAAGAAGACTATTAAATACCACTTTTGAAACATTTGATTTAGGTAACTCTCCAGCCATAAATAGTAACTCTTAGTTGAGGAGAGCTATAAATATGGTCACTGCAATTGGTATTATTGCTCAAAAGCTTATTTGGACAGGATAGAACTTTGAGGCTTGGTAGTACCGGGTCTCTGGAGGCAGCCTTCTTGTGTTCTTGGTATCCTGGAGCAGCATCTTCATTACTGAAAGATCCAGAGTCACTCCACATTTTCTATGTACCAGTCCTGAGACATGGACAGTTTATGAGTTTTGCCTAGAAGCCATGGGAAGCACACTTGTCCTGGTCAGTAAGTGACAGACTTGCATACTATGACTTTTAATTTCTCTTTTGCTCTGAGTATGATGTCCCAGGCCTGAGGAACCCATTTGAGAATCCAGTGAGCACAGGTCCCCTGAGAAGGAGCAGAAGAGGGCTAACGGGATGGTGAGGGCTGCTTGACTTTGTGTCCACTCTTACCAGACCCTTCAACCCCTGTCCAAAATGGTAGCTGTAGATAGAAATACAGGGAAGCATAAAAGGAGAACAGGAGGGCAACAGTGATGGAACTTCATGGGAGAGATGGCCAGAACGTTGCCATCAATAGAGACCATGCAGACCATTGCTACTGTCAGGGAGCAAGAAAGACTATGGGATGCAGACAGGCCTCTCAGATTCATTGCTGTCACACTGATAAGCCACCGGATAACCACATTATAGAAGGGCACAGATGATTTAGCGTCAAGTAAGGCCTTGATCCCAGGAAAAGCTGATGTCAGTACAGGCCCTTCAAGGGCCTTGTGTTAACATTTTAGGTGGTGCCCACTCGCCTTGTTTATATGCTTAGCATTTAATATTTTAGTCAAGTTGTGTGCCCTGTCTCCACTTAACATCAGTAGAATCGAAGATTTTGTTTAGACCACCAATACCTTATTTTATCAAATTGTGAAATTCTGTATTTTACTTGACCCACAGTAACCAAAGTCTAGACTCCTTGGCTTTTTGAATATAGCTGCTTGTGTATGAAGAAAAAATACTATTCAATTATGTATTATTTTGGGGGTTTTGGTGTTTTGTTTTTTGACTGGTATCCTCACGTAGGTCGGGTTCCTACTTGTGATCCTCCTGCTCAGCCTCTTTGAGTGTTAGGGCTGTAGACTGCATTGCCGCGCCACACCTAGCCGCTCTTGACTCTGCAGGACACCTGAGTATTAGGCCTATCAGAGAAGTGGTTTGCAGAGCTTCCCTATTCCCTAGGCTAATTTTATTTTCTAGGAAATACCTTTTGAAGCCTCAACAGTTTATTATTATGCTACTGTTATTATTTTAAATGAAGTTCCAATTTCCTGGTTTTGTTTGTGCTTATCTCAAGCCACTGGCACATGCCACCCTTCACTACTAGGTCTTTGTCCATTTGGAATCGATTTTGCCCCACCATTCATTCTGCCCACTCCTCCACTTGGTTTAATTTTCTACACAGAGCCAGAGTAATCTTAAAATTTTTGTTTGTTTTTGTTTTTCGAGACAGGGTTTCTCTGTAGCTTTGGAGCCTGTCCTGGAACTAGCTCTTGTAGACCAGGCTGTACTTGAACTCACAGAGATCCGCTCACCTCTGCCACCCGAGTGCTGGGATTAAAGGTGTGCGCCACCACCGCCTGGCGTAATCTTAAAATTTGATCCAGGTTGTGTTGTTCTCATTCTCAAAGCTTTCCGCAGCTTCTATATAACACAAAAAATGAGCTTTACGCTCCAGCTTGTTGGCATGCAAACCACCCAGTCTCTGATTGCCCAGACCTCACTGGCAGCCCTGTCTTGTCATTGTCTTCCTTTGGTCACTATAGTAGCCATGCTAGGAACTGCCATAGCTCAGGCCTAGCTGTCCTGCTGTTTCCTCTCCTGCAACATGCTCTGCCCTGTGGTATGGTTCTTGGTTTTTGTCTTCCATTGTTTCTGTTTCCTTTCCTGAAAGGACAGTTGTTTTGGGATTGCCCCTGTTGGTTCATTGTTTCCAAGCCCTTCAGCATGGCTATTAAAGTCATTTAAACCATGTAAGTCTCTCTTGTTTTTCCTCTTATCCTGTGACAGTTTTCTACCCTGAGCTGGAGAGACTGCTCAGTTGTATTGTTGTTGCAGAGGACTGGAGTTCAGTTCCCAACACCCATGTCAAACAGCTTGCATGTAACTTCAGCTCCTGCTCTGGGGAATTTGATGCCTTTGGCTTCTGATGGCACCTGCATTCACATGTAGCATTTTTGTTTTTTAGCTACCCTGCCTGGGGACAAATGGGTTTATGACCATTGTTCCATTATGATCAGATCTTAATACAGCCTCTTTTCAACACAGTAGAATAAAACACTGCAGTTGACTTTGATCCCCAGCTTGAATATTCTTAAAGTGTGTGACAGAGGCATGCCCTCTGAGAGAACCTTCATGCTATGGGCTTCTTTTAGCCAGCCCACATCTAGACAGGGTACTTTGAGGTGAGATCTGCTAAGAACATCAGAAGCAGTCACTGTCTCATGAATGCTTGGGGAGGAGAGAGGAGAGAATTTCTGGGTGGTGTGAGGCTTCTCAAGGGTGCTTCGTTTAGCCTCCAGCATTGAGTTTAGGAATGGCTCCTGTTAACTTGCTCACCCTTAGTCCAGTCAGAAGTCCTGCCTGGCTCCCAAGTTTGCTTACTTTGTTCTCTGTCTTATTAAATAAATAAATAAGTTTGAATTTTACTATGATATGTAAAGAATATATAAAATGTTTGAAGTTGGGGGTATGATGTAGTTTGGCTTCTATGATTTAACATCTGAGTTACTAGCTATCTGAGATAATGGAACAGTACTTGCCTTATGGTGTTCCTGGGACATTTAAATGAGGAAAGCACCTCCCTTTAACCTCGGCAGCCAGTTTTCGGGGCTTAGGGGGCTCTCAAAATTCTAGATACATCATAAATATTGTGTTTCAATTTTGTGACTTTAGGGTAGATAATACAAACTCCAATTTAGAAGATCCAAGCAGTGTGCCCAGTGTTGACAGATTGAAGGTAGAGTTTGAGAGTTCAGTCTAGTCTGTGTGGCAGTGTCTCTGTCATAAGCATGTTCAGTTCATCAGTATTTTTGTATAAACTGCAAAGACCAGTTTTCTTCTTGTTAGCGACTAGTGCTTTCTGTTTATAAGAGTATATCCATTGTCTTCGGGTGCTGTTCTTGATGGGTTTTCACAAGCCTGTGGATGCTAGTCATGCATTTAACCTTCTCGTCTGATCACATTTGAGGCAACTAGCAACAGCCATTTCTTGAATTTACATTTTTCTTTCCTTTCCATTCTTTTCTTTTCTTGTCCAAGTCAGGGTCTCCTACATAGTCCTGGATGTCCTGGAACTCACTGTATGGACCAGGCTGGCATCAAACTCACAGAGATCTGCCTGCCTCTGTCTCTCAGTGCTGGGATTGAAGACATGTGCCACCACACCAGGCTTTTTTTAATGAGACAAGGTCTCACTAACTCATGCTAGTCTCGAGCACATGGAGATAGATACTCCTTTCTAAGCCTCCTGAGAGCTGAGGTGACTGCAGTTTAGACAGAACCCTGCACTTATGGCAGGCTTCTGTTGTGCGGAAGCCTGGCCACGTGAATGCCAGTGTTGTGGTGGTGTGTGAGCTGGGTAGCTTCGGTCACCTGTGGGATTTCAGGGAAGTTGATTCACACTTGGTAGATGGTGAGGACCACACACACATTTAAAAGGGTGGAGATGAAGCCTAGTGGTACAGTGCTTCCCTACCATGTGTAAAGTCCTGGGTTCCATACCCAGTACCACCGAAATATAACACACACACACACACACACACACACACACACACACACACACACACACACACACAGTAACTTCTTTTATAAATTTCTATAGAGCTAAACTTTCTTCATCATTTTTTAACATTAATTTGATACTTGATTATTTTGGGATTGAAATAAACTGTTAGTGCTATATAGTTCATCAGATTTAGAATGTGATAACATTTTTGATAGAAACAAAAATGATGGTACAGTTGAAAATGTATCCAACATCTCTCTCCTTACAGCAAAGTTCCTGCATTTGTAAGGATGATTGCTCCCGAGGGCTCCTTGGTGTTTCATGAGAAAGCCTGGAATGCTTACCCCTACTGTAGAACAAGTAAGCTGGTTCCAGCAGTTTTGTACCCTGCTGCTCTTATGAGGAGAGGGACACTAAACGCCCTGGTCTTGAGGATTAGACCACGCAAAGCCTCCTGTAGGGTCTTAGGTAGTCGACTACTGCGTGGGTGATGGCCACAGGGACCACTGGTTTCCTCCTCAGGCCTATGCGTATCGCATTCCCAGATGACAGCCATATGGAAGTCCTGCTGGCTTTGGAAAGATGAAGTTAAACACAGAAATTATAAAGGTCATGCACACCCAGAAGTGTCTGTTGCTGTGCTCTAGCAGCACTCTAAGAGGATGTTAAAGATTTATTTCCCAAGCTGTCTTCATATATGTTATGCTTTTGCGATATTCTTATTAGCATTATTTTAAATTAAGGTAGATTATTTTCCATATTGCTTTGTACTCCATAATCTAAATTGAGGATTTCTTGGTGTCACTTGTATTGGGACCATTTTGAAAATATAAGCTACTAAGTGTTATATGTTTGGGATATGTTATATGTTAGTCCACCTGACATAAATACAGGGACAGGCTGTTTTGATTCCATCTAATTGAAGTTTTTCTTGTTTTGCTGCCCGCCTCTTCTCTCTGCCTCAGTTGTAACGGTGAGTAGCACACAGTATTCCTTAAACTTTGTTTTTGCATCCTAATGATTCCTAGCTCCTGCTCACTTTTTGCTTAAGCCCCCATTGCTTCATGGCCTGTCGTGTGTCCTCCCTGTGCCGTTCCCACCTCATATGGCCTAGGCTTGCCTCACGCTTCTGGTTCTACTCTGCTTTTGCTACTTCTTTGAATGTTAGAATTGCTCAGAAAATTGCCTTTTCTCTGCCCTTGTGCTGCCTGACAAGTGGGAATGCTTGAATTATGCAAGTGTCATTTGCTGTACCCAACAAGCCCCAGAAATCAGGAGCTGGGGCTGGAGATTTAGCTCGACCATTAAGAGCACTTGCATTAAAAAGGTTGCTCTTCTAGAGGACTCAGGTTCGGTTCCTAGCACCCACATGGTGGTTCACAACCATCCATAAATCAAGTTCCAGGGACTCTGATTCCCTCTTCTGACTTCGGCAGGTACCAGACAACATGTGTGGCCCATGTACATAGATGTAGGCAAAACACTCATACACAAAATACAAATAAATCTAAATAAAATGGGGAGTTTATTTGGATTTGGAAAGAGGGCCACACTGGGGTACTGTGTGAGGAAAGACTCCCGAAGAACTGTGAAGGATGCATCACTTTCTTGTTGTGTTCTCTGCAGAATGAATATATGAAAGATGACTTCTTCATCAAAATTGAAACATGGCACAAACCTGACTTAGGAACATTAGAAAATGTAAGTTTCCACTATGCACTGCTGCTTCATGGTGTGCTTGTCCACATGTGCAAGGCCCTGGGTTTGATCACCAGCCCCATCAGAATGGTGCTAGCTCATGGTACCAGCTCTTCACTTGAGTGAAGAAGGCTGTGGGAAAGGGGATTACTGAAAACAGTCCACTCTCCTTAGTGTGATGATGACCCTGGATTAGACAAGCTCCTGGCAGCACGTCTGTGTCATTGGGGTGAGTCAAGCAAGCCAGACATAAATCGCCTTCCTCTTATCAGTCCTTGCCTTAGTGCTTGAGTGAACTCTTCTGAGATCATGTTTTTATCAGCAGCTCTCTTACATGGAACAAGGAGGACATGGGTGACTCACAGATGGTGCGGCATCCAATCCTTACCTGGGGTATTAGACGGTTTCCCTCTGTTCACCAAAGTGGTTGTTTTTAGCAGAATTAATTACTCTGATGTTTATTTCCACTTTACTGTTCATAACAGTAGCAAAATTACAGTTATGGAGTATAATTTTATGATCAGGGGTGGAATCGTGTTAAAGGGTCACAGCATTGAAAACCACTCTTCTAACCCCTAGTGCAGCTTGTTGAAGTCTGGTTGTTGTGTTACCTTTGCTAGCATAGAATTTAAGGGTTCCAAGCATTGTGCTTATATCATTTGCATTAAACAGGCAAAACACATTTTGTTACACAAATCACCTCTTAGCTCTACTATAAAATTGCCCTGACAGATTTTTCATGTATATACATCCACCCCTCATTGGGGAAGCAATACAAAGAGTAAAAACTGTCTAGATCTCAAGATTACCAGCTGCTATTTTCTGAAATAGTAATTTATCGTATACTGTATTCTGAGGTGCTCAAGCTAAGATGACATGTGGAAATGTGGTGCTTTCCTGAAAAAGAACACACTGAAGTATTCTGTTTCTCACAGGTTCATGGTTTAGATCCAAACACATGGAAAACTGTTGAAATTGTCCACATAGACATTGCAGATCGAAGTCAAGTTGAACCGGCAGTGAGTACTATTTGATGGCATCTTGATATGTCCTCTTCACATCTCAAAGTTATCTTCTGTCTTTTGTATAGTATGCATTTCTACACTGAAATGATCCTGGCACTCAGGTCTGGTCTGAACAACAAAGGCCCTGGAGGAAGAGAAGGTGATAGTCTCCTGTGCTGTGGGCAAGGAAAAAGTGCCTTGCTTATGTTAGAGAAGGTTTGCTCAAGAAGTGTTTCCAAAACACTTTTTTGTTTACTGCTTTAAAGTCACACAGGTCTTTTATACTTTTAATGTATGAGTAAGAAAGTAAAAATCTTCCTTACTGACTTAGTAACTTCCTTACTAAGTTTTTATTAGCTCAGTTAAGGTTAGTCCTGTTAGAATCATTTATATGATCGTTTAACCAGCTAGCATGCTATTTGGATTATTTTGCTTGTTAAGCTTTTTAAATTTTATATGTGTGGGTGTAATGCACAGCACACGTAGAGGTCAGAGGAACAACTTTCATAAGTTGATTCTCTCCTTCCACCTTCACATGGGTTGTTACGGGGTCAAAACTCAGGTCATGAGGCTGACTTTTACCCACTGAGCCATCTTCCTAGCTAGCTGTTTTGATTCTTACTAAATGTAAGTATCTGTATCTGCCTCTCCTCGCTTAATCTCCCTTCCCCATGCCAGGTGAAGACCCTTATTTGTTTTGGTTTCCTGGAGTTGGTAAATACTAACTCAGGCCTATAGCATGCAGGTACTATATTGATCTGCAGGTGTAGCTGTGCACATTTTAAAGCTGTGGTAGCTAAAGATTGTCTTCTGCAGCTGGGCGGTGGTGGCGCACAACTTTAATCCCAGCACTCGGGAGGCAGAGGCAGGCGGATCTCTGTGAGCTCGAGGCCAGCCTGGTCTACAAGAGCTAGTTCCAGGACAGGCTCCAAAGCTACAGAGAAACCCTGTCTTGAAAAAAACAAAACAACAACAACAAAAAAAGATTGTCTTCTGCTCTGCTGGTACTTCCCCTGGTTTGGTTGTTGAGTGGCCCCTACCATTTCTGTTTTTAGTGGGTGATCTGAATTTGAGCAGGGTTATCAACTCAACAGAAATAACTCATATACGAAATATAAAGGTAAATCTAAAACAAAAGTCTCTGACTTTTGTCAGAAATACCTGGGGTTGAAGTTGATCGTTACTAGGCTGGACACCGCTCTTTTAGGGCCCCTCCCTACTTAGTTTTTCAGTGTTGAGCTAGGGCGATGGTTTAGTGAGTATGGTCCCAGTGCCAGACAGCGATGTCTGAAGCTGACCCCTGGGCTCTGCAAACACATGTACCATCACACACTGATAAATATAAGGATAAATATGTGGGCACTGAATAGTGGGGGTGATCCTAATTTGGGTTTGTTTGTTTGTTTGTTTTTAATTGTACTGTGATTAAAAGTTACCTCAATTTCCAGAATATTTTCACCTTTGAAATTATGTAAAGGAGGCTATTTTAATCTGTTCAAGTGGGGATCATTCAAATGGTGTCTGTTCTTTTTGTTGGGGATGTCTTTTAGCCATTATTTACTGTATGTGAAAGAGTGGTGAAAGGAGGAGACATATCTAGAATGTGAGAGGCAGTTAGTCAGCAGGTTAGCTGGTCACAGATACGGTAGAAGTGCAGTGTGGCCCTTGGCAAACCCAAGTATTGGGTGCCCTGGGAACAGCATTAATACGTTGTTATTTGAAGTGATGTGTTGGCCAATCAGAATAGAATGGTGGCACCAACTAAACCTGGACCTTTGTGGTTTGGTAGAACATAGGACACGTCTGGCTTTGCTGGGAACATGAGGAGTTTCGTTCTTGTCCTAGGACAAAAGTAGACAGTGAGAGTATGGCCAAGGCAGCCTTCTGCTCTGCTACTTTACAGGTGAGAAGGCCCTGTGTTTGCAAAGGCTGCACAGGTGGTTCTGCGGGATGATGTTTGGGCTGGATAGGTGATGGAAAGAATGGATTGAACCTAGGCATTGTGATTTGGTGGGGATGGTTGTGGCCGAGAATGCGTACTCTGAAAACAGGTTTTACATTCAATAGCTTTGCCATCTCTTGGCTCTTTGATCTTTGCCAAGATTTTGTGACCTCCCTGTGCAGAGCTGTTTAATCTTGTGCAAAATGAGGCTGACTACACACAGCACTAAATATGGGCAACTTACAGTAACTAGGTTACTATGTGCAGGCCTGGTTGTCATTGCCAGCTGCACTGTGCAGGTGGCTGCCCCATTGTCACTATACACTGTGTGTGTGTTCACCTGCATTTTTTCTCTTTTAAATTGTATTTGTGTGTGTGTGTGTGTGTGTGTGTGTGCTTGTACTCACACATGTGCATGTAGGTGCCTTGGAAGGCCAGAAGAGGGTGTCAGATCCTTTGAATCTGGAGTTACAGGGTGTGAGCTGCTTGGTGTGGCAAACTCTGATCTTCTTCAAGAGAAACAAGCACTTTTTAACTGCCGAGCCATCTCCCCAAGCCCAATTTTCTGTGGTTTTGCTTTCCAGGGTTCATAATTCCTATTTGCAAATTTACACTTCAGATATGAGTAAATGCAAATTTAAAATGTATTTAATTTGTAGTAGCATTTTTTTATTGTGATAAAATGCACACAACATAAAAGTTAACTTTCGAATCCTTTAAAAATATACAATGCAGTGGCATAGTGAGTATTCATGGTTATACAGCCATCACTGTCTAGTTCCGATAGACTCACTGCTGATCACCAGTCCCTTATTCCCCATTCCTTCTTAACCCCAGCTTTTTGTGACCACTGGGATTTACCTGTTGGGCATTTCTTGCACCACATGGCCTGTTGTGTCTAGATGCTGTTGTGTCTAGATTTCAAGTTTTATTTGTATTGTAGCATATGTTGGTGTTCATCTCTTTAGGCTTGACCATATCACACTGGATGAAATACTACGTTTTGCTCAAATTTTCATCACTGTTGGGCATTGTGGCTGATTTGACATTAGTATCACAGTGGGTCTTTTGGTCTGTGTGCTTTCTTAGTCCTGATAATGAAAGCGTAACTGATACTATGTAGGATGTCAGACGTAACATTAAAAGAACCTAGCTTGAGGGACTAGAGAACTGCTGCTCTTACAGAGGACCTGGATTCAGTTCCTAGCAGCCACATTAGGTAGCTCACAACTGTCTGACTCCATTTCCATGGGAATCTGACGTACTTTGGTCTCCGTAAGTACCTGGTGCACATAAACTGGCACAAGTACTCACAAATAAATAAACAAACAAACAAATAAATAAATAAATAATTGATATTTTTAAAAGAATGTATTTGCAGTTTTAAAAGGGCAGTGTTGTCATAGCAGGCAATATGTCAGTGCACACTTTCCATACTCAAGATCAGTGGCAGTGCCTTGCAGTCAGGGTAAGATCAGCCGAGTACCATGATCTAGCTAAGTCGCAGAGGTCCACAGTGCTGCAGGGGACAAAGGTCACCAAGGACTCAGGCCCAGAAAGGCAAAAATGAGTAGGGTTGCAGTGGTTGAAGGGACTGTGTGTTAAACCTTTTCATGCATGCATCACACTCTCGGGTCACAGTCTTGGTTCATGTGTCTGTCTTTTCTACATAGAAATTGGGCCTCGGGAAAGAGTCTTGCTGTTAGCTTGTTCCTTAGGCTTCTGCACTATGCCTGTGGTGATTGCATGGTAGGGAAGAGCCCGAAAGAAAGGTGACGGTGCCCTGTTAAGGTGAACCTATGCAAGCTCATGTCGAAAAAAGAAACACGTGGTTTTGGGTTTGCATGTGTGTTCCTTCTGTCTTCCCCCTACCATGCTCCCGGCCATCCAGGACCATCAGCCTTTTTTGGTTTTTCGAGACAGGGTTTCTCTGTAGCTTTGGAGCCTGTCCTGGAACTAGCTCTTGTAGACCAGGCTGGCCTCAAACTCACAGAGATCCACCTGCCTCTGCCTCCCAAGTACTGGGATCAAAGGCGTGCACCACCACCACCCGCCTGGCGGGACTCCTGTCTATTAGACACAGGCATTTAATTTGTTTTAATCTGGTGTGATTGGAATTCTTTGTGCTGGCAGAGAGGCTCTGTTAGAAAACATTCCTAACACTCAATACTGGGGCTACAGGTACATGAGAGACATACATGGCTGCATGGATGTTAGGTCTGAACACTTCCAGTTGTGCTGCAAGCATTTTAACTCTACATCATCTTTTTCAGCCCAGTGCAAGCTCATAACAACAAAATTTAAAATGGTTGAGTTTGTTTTCTTTTTGCTGTTTACTTTATAAGAAATGAAACACTAGTAATTTTGAGAAAATAGGTAGTCAAGACCTGTCAGACTCGGCAAATGTAAAATAGTTGAGAGTAGAAGAAACAAAAATTTGAAAGGGAGCTTTTCACTCCATCTGGTGGGAGTTCTCTGTCACTGCAGGTGGATTTGGTCTAAACATTTCAGTTCAGAGTGACTCAGGCTTGCTCTATTAGGGCTCACCCTCTGCTGGACTGTTAGGTGGCTCATGTTTCACTCTTGTTGTCTTTCTGTGTTTGCTCATTCTTAGAAGCTGTATTTTACCATGTATTGAAGGGACTGATTTTGACCCATGGTATATCTGCATATTTGACTAATCATTCTGACATGTTTGTATAATTGAAGTGGCGTCAGTATAACTCTAGAAGCAAAGATTTGTTGTGAAAATCTGTCAGTATGACTTAGGTTCATAGCATAGTTGCTTTAGCCATCATGTGCATGTAAGTATGGGAGTTATTAGGGGTGTTTTGTTGATGCCTTTTGGAAAAATTTTATAAGACTTGGTTTAGGTGCATTATTTTTTTTTAAAATTTATTTATTATGTATACAGTGTTCTGTACTGCATGTATGCCTGCCTGCCAGAAGAGGGCACCAGATCTCATAGATGGTTGTGAGCCACCATGTGGTTGCTGGGAATTGAACTCAAGACTTCTGAAAGAACAGCCAGTGCTCTTTAACCTCTGAGCCATCTCTCCAGCCCCAGGGGCATTATTTCTTAAAGAAACCAGTGGGCTGTCTGATATTTCTTTGTAAATATCTCCCTCGGTTTCTTCTTTAGATTGTCTCTTCCTTGCAAAACTGACTTCCTCTTTGAGAGAAAGAGGCATTAAAGTATAGTTCCAGTAAATTTGTACCCTTCAAGGAGTAAGGGTCCTCCTCTGGAGTTTAGCAGTCACAGAGCACACTGTGCCAGCGGAACACCTCTGTCCAAAACCCCTGTGTTCCTGCTCACATTCCCTGCCTTCAGTTTTATCAGTACCTTGGGCACCACTTGGGCCAGGGCAGCACTGTACTCAGAGGCACACTTCTGATGGGGAGTGAAGCTTTGCCAGATTTTTTTTTCCTGTAGTCGTTAGCTGGTTTTGTTGTTGCTGCCAGTGTTTTTAAACAAGGAAGTCAGGAGGCTGAGGGACTAGGGTTGCTTGAGCCCAAGAGTTTGAGACCAGCATGGGCAACATAGGGAGATCCCCATCTCAGAAAAAACAAGATAAAAAGAAGTAGGAAAAGATAGAGAGGGTGGATTTTATTGTGCAGACAGTAATGGACACAGTGCTGCTGCAACCGTTTCCTGATCCTACACCATGGGACATACATGATGCTGCCTGCACTGCAAAGATTCTGAGCCGCTATTTGTGGTATGTTTTTGTTCAGGTTAAAAAGTGTCTTAATAGATAGTGTGTACAGCATAAAACATTCAAATGTAAGTTTAAAGATTTCCCCCTTTTAAGGTTGTTGTTGATATATAACCACAGCAAAAATGTTTGGGTTTCTTTAACTGCCCTGATGAGATGCTCACGCATAGCCTCAGCTCATTTCCAGAATATACACAAATACAGCACTTGACATCTGCTTCTGCTTTGTTTCCTAAGGTATAAAATCTGAATGTGGCCCTTTTAATCATGCCCAGCACTCTGTCTAAGTAGCTTTCCATGATTTGTATACAAAAGTCACTTCCCAGGAGAGGCAGCTTATGAGCTTGAAGTGTGCACACAACTAACAGCAGAGTCCTTCAGTTTGGAAGTAATTTGAAAGAAACGAGCACAGTTTTAAAAAAGAGAAATTGGAACCATATTTAAAGGTATTTATGTGAAATGAGAAAGAGTTTGTCAGCCTTTCTCCTGGCTGTGTGACTTTATAACTCCTGGGATGGGTTTCTCTTTTCTGTACTAGAAATGATGAAATGATAATTCAAAATTTTGAAATCTAAAGTAATACATTTTAGTATGCTTTAAAGAAGTTAGTAATAAGACTATATTAGTGATTCAGAAATATAGATTACCAGAAAGATACGGTTTACAAATACTGTTGTAGTGCAGTGAGATGGCTCTCAGATAACGGAGCTTGCTGACAGACGTGAGTTCAGTCCCCAGAATGCACATGGTATAAGGAGAGCCAGTGCCTACTAGTTGTCCTCTGGCTCCCCACACATGTGCTATGGTATACAAGTACTTAAACTTTTACACACATAACACACACACCATTTTTTAAAATATAAAAATATAACTTAATATGGTGTTACGCAATATTTTTCTCCCATCTTAAAATGCAGCAGGTTCAAAGAGAATAACATTTTCCCCTTATGTTTCAACATGACTGTGAAATTTTTATTTGTGGTCAAAGTATTTTTTTTTTGAAATGAGGCATTTCAAAACCAAAAATGACACAGTTTTAGGAACATGGTGATAGATCACTAAGGACAGGATCCCAGGAAAGGGTGTACAGAGTGCCCTCCCACAGTGCTCTCCTGCGGAGCCTGCGGCAGCTGTTGCTGTAGCTGTTCAGCAAGCTGGACTGCTTGAAGTTTGCTGGGCTTTACTCAGTGCTGTTTGTTCCTTTGAGCCCTTCCCCACCATGTTGATGCTCAGTGCTTTCCTCCTAACCTGCCTGTGTGCCAGATCTTCCTTTTTCCTGTCTGTCTTTCCCCTGCAGGCTCACAGTGTGCTCTTGGAGTGCTACTTTGCCTTGTGTCCCTGGTACTTACTCCACTGCCTGGACTAGGATCCTAGGATTGTCGATTCTGAACTCTCGACCACTGTACACAGTACATCTTTTTCCAGTAGAAAAGCTTGTAGGCAGTTTTTTCCACCCAGGGTCTGTCAACAAGCCTGGGGGCATTCTCTTAGTGGACACAGGCCCCTCACGGGAAGTGGGTTGTTGATGACACTCCCCTTCCCTTGAGTATAGGGCTCATCACTCCTCACCTGTGGAGAATCCCATGTGGCACAGCATGCTCGGCTTCCCAGTGACCCTGCTCCTGTACACTTGTGGGAAGCTGTGTGCTAGCACACAGGAGAGATTAGAGAGAGTAGGAATCTGGAAGCAAGAAGAGTCTCAGTTGGAGACCAAGGCCCAACCTTTACTTAACCTTTATTTGCACTATTAAGGAATTTTCAGCCTGAGGAAGGGCTGTCATTTCTAGCAGTCATTGGTAGCAGACCCCAAGGCAGCTGGCAGCTTCACTTTCTGTTAGTTTACTTAGGGCAAAGGAACAGTTGCAGGTTCATCATTCCATCTTCCCTGGTTCTCACAAACAGACTTTTTGGAAAGGCATTGCTTTTTCTTTTGATTTTGAGTTCTGTTAGACCATGCCTACACTTTATATATTTGATCTGTAGTCTTGGTACTGCACTGTTTCTAGAGAAAAAAATAATTGTATAATTTTTAAGAGATAGAATGTCTTTCCTAAACAGTCTGTACTAGGGGTTTTTCCCCTCTTTTTATTTATTTTTATTTATTCATTTATTTTTTTGGTTTTCCCCCTTTTAAAAATTAGAATAGAATCTGGCTAGAAAAGCTTAATAAATATTAATTCAAGCCATTTGTCAGCTTTTGAGCTGACATTTTTCTTCTGGGTTATCTCACCCAAAGCTCCAGGCTCGCCAGTGGTGGGTGGACCCTGATGGCTTCGATAAGCCGTCAGTCTGTCCTATAGCTATGATTCGATAAGCCGTCAGTCTGTCCTATAGCTATGATTTGATAAGCTGTCAGTCTGCCCCTATAGCTATGATTTGATAAGCCGTCAGTCTGTCCTATAGCTATGATTCGATAAGCCGTCAGTCTGTCCCTATAGCTATGATTTGATAAGCCGTCAGTCTGTCCCTATAGCTATGATTTGGCTCTGTGTGTGTGTGTGTCTGTCTGTCTGTGTGTGCACACGGCGTGTAGGAGAGAGGACAGCTTGCAGGGAGTTGGTTCTATTTTAGGAGTTTGTAGCTGATCACTAATGTGTAAGAGACTGTAGAAGCTTTGCTCATGATGCATGTGTGAAGGTGGGAGGACCGTGACCCAGCTGCCAGTGTGATACGTGCAGGGGATAGTCCTTGAATGGAGGAGAAAACAGCTCCAAGTCTGAAGTGGCTGGCCTTGCTTGTGCTTATAAAACATACACTTTCCATTTACTCATCTCACTAGCCTTTACTGCACAGTGAAGCAACCCCTGTACAGGATCTTTCTTTGTAGTGAGTTGTAAAGGGTCCCCTTCTCCTGCCCCACCATCTTCAAAGAGAATATAAATAAATGTAAGTATGTGCCATTAAAAATAAATGTGAAAATATTTTCCCACTTTAGTCTGCTGCCTTACATGGTCAAGTACTTCCAGCGTGGATTCCTGGTGTGTTTGGAGACATGATTGGCAGCAGTGCCCTCTTGTGGGAAAATAACATACTGCGTTTTCCATGTGTACATTTCTGTTAAAAATCAGTGTGTAAAAACATCTTCACAAAAAGTACTTTCTGACTGGACCCCACCACAAACCAGGTTTAGAAGAAAACAGTGGGGAGGGTGGGGGAGGGAAGAATTCTGAGAGCCAGAAAATGGTTTTGAGCAATTCCTTGTTAAAATTTTTATTCAGAAGTCTAAATTATTTTATTCTATGTATTTATTTGAGGAGACTTATTCTGGACCCCTAGCTGATTTATTAATTTATTCATTCATTCATTCATTCATTCATTTATTTTGGTTTTTCAGGACAGGGTTTCTCTGTGTAGCCCTGGCTATCCTGGAATTCACTCTGTAGACCAGGCTGGCCTTGAACTCACAAAGATCTGGCCTACCTCTACCTCTCAAGTGCTAGGATTAAATGCGTGCACCACCACCGCTTGGCTGTTTGTTGATTTCTTGAGATGGTATCTCACTGTGAAGACCAGGCTAGCCTCCAAATCAGAGATCCATCTGCCTCTACCTCCTGAGTACTAAGGTTGTTAAAGGTGTGTGCTATGACACCAGGATCACAGTCTCTTCATTTTTAAGGGATATAATATAGTTACATATAGTAATGGCAATGTTAAAATAAAAAGTAACATAAAACATGGCCAAAACAGTAAACTCAGCCCCCTTGGGGCGAAGGGATGAGCGGGAACCACAGGCAGTTATTTTAGGCATTGTCAACCCAAGCATCTGCACTGTGTACCACAGCGACAACTCCTTTGGGAGCATCATTTGTTTTCCCTGCTGTATTGTCATTTGTACAGTGTGTCATATCACACATTTCGTAGTAAACTTTTTTCCAGAGCTGAAATTCTGGCATTGCTATTTCTTTGGTGATCTGCTCTCATAAACAGGGCATTGTCTTCTGGCAAGGAATGGATAGCATTAGAAAGCAGGAAGAAGCCGCTAGCTCAGTTGTTCTCTAACCTAGCTCTGCCTACCATGACATACCCCATGGCTGTAGGTGGCTAGGCTGTGGTGGATACCCACAGTCCATCCGGGATCATCTTGCCACTCCAGGACTGTTTGAAAGGTCTCTGTAGAATTAGAAAGAATGAAACACTCTGTCCTCACTTCTAGACCACACTGATTGTGTCTTTGGTCTCCATACAGGTGTTTGTAAATGTGGTTTTAGGGTTCATTGGAAAGCAGGATTCATGGAGGGCTGCATTATAGAATATTTTTAATGCTGTTTTGTTCCTCTGAGGTGCATTCAGTAACAGAAACTAGGCCAACAAGTTATTGACAATTAGTGGTCCTTTGGGACTCTGCTTTAATGAATAGATAAGAATGATTTGTAATTAGCATAATAATTATATGCAAATGAAGGCTTCTGAATTGCTCTAAAACACTTCTGAACTGTTTAAACAGCCCTCCTGAGATCTTGTTACTCTATTAATTTGTGTAGCAAATCTTTTTTTCATAGATCATGCAAAGATAAACTTCAGCCCAGCCCCTATGCTAGTGATTAGGAATTCCAAGGTGGTAGAACCTGAATTAATGAGATTTACTTATACTGTATTAATGGTACTCTGTGGGAACCTGCAAGGGTGAGGAGTCACTGGGGAGATGTAATTAAAAACAGAAAAGAAAGCTGCTGATTGGAAAATAACTGTTGAAATTGGTTTATTAAACAAGTTAGTAAATGTTATTTCTTTCTCTGTTATTTGTTATAGTAACATTCAGTGCAAACACTTTTTTAAACATGCTGACCTGGAGTATGGCTTGCATTTTGTCAACTCCAGGCATACTGTCAGCATTGGGATTAGAGACATTTTTTCTTTTTTTCTAAGGACCCTAATATTTAAAAGGGAGTAGAGTGGTGCTAATCGATTGAATGCTTGTTATTTGTCTTCACATTTCATTTAACCTGTCCCTAAGCTTTGCTGAATTGAGCAGTAGTACCCTTGCATTTTAAACTTAGTATCTCTGAGCTGTTTGAATAGACACCTAATTAATCATCATATGCTAAAGTAGAACATTTGATAGCAGGCCGCAGGATCCTAACGTTTACTTTGTGAAACTCCCTGTGGGCAGCGGGTTGTATAGACTGGGTCTGTTTTTTATGAGCAGGTATCAGGGAGTTGCTAAGGCTGGTGCTTTTGAGTAGCTGTTCCTGTTTCTGCTTACCTTCACCTCTGCTAACCCAGGCGCACTCTTAAGCGGTTTCTGGTGTCTGGGGCTCATCTTGATTTTCCACGAGCTGTCAAGAAACTCACCTTCTACTCCCTTCCCCATTCATAATCATGAGTTAAATCTGGGTGCAAGGACATACTTAGGTTGGCTCAACAAAGGTTGTATGCTTGTATTTTGGGGGACAGCCACTAGGCTAAAAGATTCATAAAATTAATATTCTTTGTCTTCAAAATTAATCTGGTTTCTGTTGAGAGTGATGGTCAATAACAGATGTGTACCCGAGAGGTAGTGTAGCTTTCCTGTTCCAGGACAGAGCAGCTCCTTAGATGAGTTTAATGACTGCACTCTTGTGACTCCATTGTGGAGACACTAATCCATTTATTTACCATATCATACTTCAGTTTGTTCTCCAGGGGGATCTTGGCTTCCATTCGACTTCATTTTTACTTAAATAAGAGTTTCGGTGATATAGCATTGGTTAGCACGAATTTAAATGTGTTTTACGCTGATGCCATTGTGCTTTTGTGTCATTTGAGCACTATTGAGGAGCAAGTACTGTCTTGAAAGGTGCACCCAGCTAAATAATGATGGTTTCACAGGTCCTTATCCTGACCAGGCCTCTGGGCATTGTCTAGATAATTAAAATCAGATCACAAAAAAATGCAAGCACAATTCACCCTAGTATATAATAAGATTTTGCTCCCTTTAAACCTGACTTTAAAACCTTTTTTTTTTTTAAAGTGTATTTCCTTGGCCTAGTGAATTTGCTCTTTTTTTCCCAAGGATTACAGAAAGTGCATAGCAGATTCAGCCTTCAGAATACCCAGGAGCTGAAGACTCAAGCAGACTGCAGCTGTCTTCACCCACAGTATTCTAAAAGAACTAATGAGATGAGAAACCTGCAGCTGGTGGCGAGCACAATAAACCATGAGCCAGGGGCTTCTCTTCATCAGAGCCTCCCTTTCCCCCTGGGATCCCAGAGGAGACAGAATACTAACAAAGCCAGCAGGCTGTCTCATTCCACACTATTGCTCATTTGCAGCTGTAATTGGTAGCTGAGGTTGCATTCTGTATGCTGAAACTGTCATACATGAAGGAATATATTTGTTCATTGTGATATGGATATAAATCGACCAGTTTTCAAATCCAGAGACCAAATCAGATACCCAATATAAAATTCAGCAAGAAGATACTATTCAAAAAAGAAAATAGTGTTTATTGTAGAAATACAAAATTGAGGTTGTGAAAACTGCATCCACTTTCTGCCTTTTCATATTATGCTACTGATTAAACATTTACGGATTCAAACTAACTCACGCAAAATGTCTAGGTTTTGACAAGGTGCATTCTCACCTGTCAGGGTTAAGGTGCCATTGTTAATAATTGGGTTATATTATATTTTTAGTATAATATCTTTAGTGTTTGCTGCTTTGCATTCTTAGAGAACAAACAAAGAGATTGTTTCCTTTTGTGTATACTCCTCAGGAAGACCCACTTGGATATTCCTGGTGCTGGGACTGGCTTCTTGGTTTTTTAAATGTCTGCTTCCTGGGATTACTGACACCTATGGCTGGCCTGTGTGGTCTAGTCATGTGAGCCAGGGAACAGATCAAAGAGTTCAGTAGGGGCTGGAGAGATGGCTCAGTGGCTTAGAGAACTGGCTGCTCTTCTAGAAGACCAGGGTTCACTTCCCATTACCCACATAGTGTGATTCACAACCTTCTGTAATTCCAGTTTCAGTGGATCCAGTGACACCTTCTAGCTTCTTCTGAGGGCAGTGTTTGTATGTGGGGTACACAGATACACATACAGGCAAAACACCCATACACATTAAAAGTCTGATTGAAATCCAGGTATAGGGAACTTTTATCAGTTCCTCACTGGATGGTAAGCTTCATGATGCGTTTTAGAAAAGCAGCCATGGCTACCTCGCATTGATGATGAAGGCTTGCAGGTGTGCCTTCTGAAATAGTGTCAAATCTGGAGTGATACTTTCACAAGCTTTTCGGTTTCTTTAGTTTCTGCATCTACTGCAGAGGGTTTTTGTAGATGTGTGAAGTATCTGCCTGCCATGGAACTGGGGTAAAAAAACCAGTGAGGTCTCTCTCTATTTTGACACCCCTCTGGTTGACACCTTTGCTGGTCTCTTGGGGCCGACTTGGAAATGATTGATGCTGGTCAGAATTTAAACTGAGTTCTCCCTTCTTTGTAAGTTGCTTGGCCCTAGTGCAGGGACTGCCTTTGTTTAATGTCATTGGTTTTATTCCTTTGACCCTAGAGGCAATTGTGTACAGTTTATTTTGTGTTTACTTAATCTTCCATGTGTATGGGGCAGGTTTAAAGTTTACAGCACTCCACAGTTTTCCATACTCAATTCTAAAATCCTGTTTCCCTCTTCCCTGTCACAGTTGAATACATCCAAAACCAAGGCTTGTCTTGCTGCTGTGGCATGTATTAGCCTTCTGCATTTTTATTATTAATGTCACATAAAACAGTAGTACAACCTATAACTGTCAGCTACTCACACACAGAAATGTGTTTACTATTCAATTCACTTACAGTTCAGGTTTTGTAAAAGTAAAAGAAAAACAGGACTGGTATGGCCATGGTCATATCACATCACACCCCAGTCAATAAGAGAAAAGGGGCATGGGTTCGCTCTCATAGGCTGGTGAATCATGGCCAGCCTTCTGTGTGTTAGACTGATGGTTAGATTTTAGTTGCTGAAGTATTTTAAACATGATATGCCTTTCTTTCTACTTTTGTTTATGTTTTGTGAGACAGGGTTTCTCTGTAGCTTTGGAACCTATCCTGGAACTCGCTCTGTAGACCAGGCTGGCTTCGAACTCATAGAAATCTGCCTGCCTCTGCCTCCCGAGTGCTGGGATTAAAGGTGTGCTCCACCATCACCCGGCTTCTTTCTATTTTTGAATATGAAGGCCACTTGTCTCTTGGAAGGGGTGTGTTCTTAACTGGTTTTGTTTGGTTTTGATTCTGACTGAATGTTCTCTCTTCTCCTTTGGTAGGTAATACATACTTCTTGGGGTTTGGGTACCTGTTTTGTTTTGTCTTGTATGCCACTTTCAACTAGACTGATGTTAGGAACCAACCCTGTGTTCTGGCCCTTACTGTCCTGTGGTAGCTGTTCCATAGGGTCTTTGATGGAAGGAAATGGTACTAGAAGTGATTGATGTAATGATGCTTTTTAATTTGGGGGAAAGGTGGGCTTTAATTTTGAGCCTTTGCTCTAGAAGAGAATGGTTTAGAGGCTTATAGGTATGTTTTTGTTCAGGTAGCTTACTTTTGCTTCTGAATACAGGTTTTATGATCCCCTGTTCAGTTGCTTCTTTCCTGAGTCTGAGAAAGCACGTCAGTTTTAATGACGCAGGTGTGGGTCTATGAACTCATCCCAGCTGGCAGAGAGTGAAATCAGTTCTGTTGTACACAGATAGGTAAAGTGACTCTGATTCTGTTTGTCCTGCTCCTCCCTGTATGTCCTTTCTGCATAATGTTGACTGGCCTTATGTCCTGGCCATACCACATTAACTATTTCAAATTATTGAGACCCAGTGAAGCCAGCCAGATTCATGTGTTTAATAATTTCAGCCCTTTCTCCAGCTTCTGAGCCAGTGTTGAGATGACCTCCAGTACAGAGTCACATGTTTATCCAAGCATGCTTCTGAAAAGCTTAGTTTTTTTCTCTTATCCTCACTCTTTTTCTTTTTCACATGGTTTATTTATAACCCTCCCTAGGAATTAATAGCATGCCATATGCATTTACTAACTGGTCTCTTCTGAGTGACCACTTGCCAGTGCATTTTTTTCGCTTTGCTTGAATGACTCTTACCTAAGAACTGCAGTTTGCAGCCAGAGTTTCCTCTCAGCCTGGTTTGGGCACTTTCTGCACAGTGTTTGTGCCCTTTGCAAGTGCTGTGGCGCACCCTGGGTCTGTGCTGTGACGGTTAGTGAAATTCCTGCCGTTTGTGCACACTCCAAAAATAACTTGGCTCCTGTGGAAAGAGCAGGGGAGAGGAACAGGAACTTCAGTTGAGTGAAATGATTTAACTCATTTTGTACAATCTGTCAGGCAGGATGCACTGAACGAAACAGAGCTTACATGCATGAGTCGTAGATTTTGTGGTCATCACTGATTTGCTGTCACTGAAGAGTTTCAGTCACCCGTCCCTACCTTTCATGACAGTGAAGGACCTAGAGGACACAGATTTAGCCGGGAAGGGAGGGGGGACATGCAGGAACAGGGCCTGTGGTCTATTGTAGTGCAGTAGTGGCTCACAGTGGCAGAAGCAGCCCAACACCACCATGTGCAGGTGTTGTTGAAAGTCAGGTGCACATGTGTTAGTTCTTCAGCATGTCTGCTGACTGTCAGCCCTCAAACCCTAATGCTTCACAGCCTAGCAACTAATCTTGGTGGGCTGCTATCACTCAACACTCCTAATTCCATAGTTGAGACAAAAGTTTAGAAAGTAATGAGATACAAACTGCAGGTACTGTTGTGTGCACCATTTCCCCGTGTGTAAAGGCAAAGGGAGCTCTAGCTGCAAAAAGCCGCCTGGCAAGATTAAAAAATGGTTTCTGGTTTCCTTCTTCATCTCCGACTCTGTTTTGCTTTACAGGACTACAAAGCTGATGAAGACCCTGCATTATTCCATTCAATCAAGACCAAGAGAGGCCCCCTGGGACCTAACTGGAAGGTATTGGCTGCTGACCTTGCTGACAAGTGGAGTCTTGACAACATAATAATTGACAGGTCCCGATTCTTAAAAGAGGTGGTAGTGTTTAAATGAAAAATAAAAACTGCACAGAGGGTTTTCTTTGCTTAGATAAGGACTTAGGCCCGACCATTTGCAGTTGGCCTGTAAGTGTGTGCTACATTAACAGAGTCATGCCGTGCTGAGGAGCCTGAAGAGGGGCAGATGGTTTGCTCTTTGGGGACTGTGACATCTTCTGACTCCAGACAGTATAGAAATCCATGTTAAATGAAGGTTTGTAGTGGGGTCTAGTTGGCATCTACTCTAAACGAGTTCCCTTCACACAGGTGTTTCCCTGACCTTTTTGATAGGTAGGTTTCTGGAGAGCTGAACACCAACACAGTTTTCATGGCAAGTATTTGTATTCAGGTAGAGCACACCTTCACTCCATTCATGAAGTAGGAAAAGCAGTTCCAACGTAGTTGTGTTGTATAGTGCATTCCACCAAATAACAAGGCTTACAGTGTTGGTGGCAGGTTATTCTAATTAGTTTGACAGACCAGGAGGCACATAAACACCCAAACCTGACCTGAGCAGATTTTTCACCCACAGGATTTTCTTGGCAGCCAGGCTCTAATAGGCTGGTTACGTCAGGAGACAGTACAGTGCTGGCTGCTCCTGTAGAGGATCCCTGAATGGCTGTATTATAACTCCTGTTCTAACTATATTGTAAACTGTTGCACATCAACTTAAAGGAAAGAGGGATCTGACTTTGTTTCATGTGAAATGAGCCATTGCAGGGTGTGGTCATTCATGGCTTTAATCCCAGGACTCAGGCAGAAGTAGTAGATTTCTTATGAGTTCAAGGCCAGCCTGGTCTATGTAGAGTTCCAGGACAGCCAGGGCTACACAGTGAGAACCCTATCTTAGAAAGGAAAGACAGAATCATAATTTGTCTTATTTTTCCATTTGTTCCCAGGGTAGAGTTCAAAACTCTTCCAACCTAATAACCATGACTAGAGACTTAATACTCGGGAAGTGGTAAATGTCACACAAGCATCATCTGAGTCTACTCTAAGGGTTTGCTCAGTGTCCCCATCCTTCTCTAGGTTTGTAGCTACATCCTCTAGACACCCCTAGGTCAGGTTGGTGGCTCTCCATGGCATCCCCTCTATCCCAGCTGAGGTGGTGCTGTTGTCTCTGGCTAGCAGTGCTTTCCCAGGGGATGAAGAGGCAGAACGCTTATGACAGAATACTGAGTTCTTTCACCCAGTTACCAGTGTCTGGAGTAGAGGTTTTACACACCTGGCACATGGTATGTAAAAATGCTGAGTTCCTTCACCTGATTACCAGTGTCTGGAGTATAGATTTAACATACCTGTCACATGGTGGGCCTGTTCTGCCTGGGTTCAGGGCTTTCCCATGGGTACTTCTATGAGGTTTTCCAACCAACTGTAGAATTACTTAATGTTTTTTACTTTTGCTTGGCTTTTCTTCGTCTTAGGAAATTGGAATGTGTGTAACTAACTTTGCTTGTTCTTGTTTTGTTACTTTGATGTATGTTTACCCATAAACCTTTATCTCTAATTGATTATTACTTAAAATTCGGGAGTAGCTTAAGTTTGTTTGGGGACAGGGTTTCATGATGGGGCCCATGCTAGCTGAGGGTCACCATACAGCCCAAGCGGCCCTTGAACACTTAGTGATTCCCCTCCTCAGCCTCATGACACTGAGATGACAGGCATGAGCCGTAATGGGCTATGCCTAGAAAAGCAAATCCAACAGTGACTTCATGTTGCCCATGCAGAAGGCTCCTCCGACCCACCTGCTTGGTGATCACTTGCTCACTTCATCCACGTGGTAGGTGGAAGTATTCATAAGAATCAAACAAGTCTTCTGCCTGAGCTGCCATGGCTTTGGGAATGATGGAGTAATGAAGAAAATCAAGCCAAACCACCATTTACTGATGTGCAAGGTCATAAAGGTTACATTCGTGACAATGGCTGAGCACACATGGGAATAAGCGAGCGCCTATGGGTTTGGTCATTGGGCATGTGTCCTTACTCTGCCTGGTGGTGTTGGTGGCAGGGTGAGAACAGAAGAAATGTGTGTGGGTGTGACAAAACAACTGTGGCACTGCCAGTGAGTGCTGAGGGTATGGCACATGATCTGTGCTGTACTGTGCAGGCTGACAGGTAGCCTCTCTGTGAGCCCTCCTTGCATCATCAACCTGCTGCTTCAGCAGCAGGCTGTTGCTTCCCAGTCCACATTCCAAAATGTGCTCAAGGCTAAGTGAAAACCTCAGGATCTGTTTGTTTGTTTGCCTACATGTGTGTCTTTAGTTGCTTGGGATCAGACCCAGGACTTGACACATGTTAGGCAAGTGCTCTGTTACTGAGTTACACCCTAGTCATTGCTGTGACACTTCCTCATTTGATATGGGGGTACTTTGTATTGTACTTACTGGCTATATTCAATTGAAGTGAGAAGGTTCTTTGTCGTCCCAGATACTATAAAAAGGTCACATTTAACCTTACAAACTTTACAGTGGGATAGTGCAGGAACAGATGCTCTGTTTATAAGTGAGAAATGTGGCCAGAGAAACCCAGATCTGCAGGTCCACAGACCTGAGCCCAGTGCTGCTCACAGATGTAAGAAGTGATGGGGCAGATTCTTGTCTGCCACATTTGTCGTGTTGCATGGTAACAGTTGAACTCTGTGCTTAGACAGTTCTGCACACCTCCAGTGATAGGAGCACAAAAGGAGACCCATTCCAGTACTGTAAAAACACATACATTAGGATTTAGATCACGTAAGCTTTGATCCTCAGTTTCCATACCTCTAAAATGCAATTTTTGGCATCAACTTCAGCAGTCATTGAGAGGATTAAATGATATGAGTAAATGCTGGGCACAGGAAGTGGTGTCAGAAGGTCAAGTTCTCAATCCGTGTGTGTATGTGTGTGTGTGTTGCACTGTTTTACACCACAGAGATCTTCTCTAGTACCAAACAGCCCCACACACTATAGCTAGGATTCATTTGTCACCAGTCTGACCCCCTTGTCCTTATAGTGTTTAATGATTAGTGCTTGGTGTGGGTCAGCCATCAGAGGCCACAGAGTTTTGAGGCCTTCCTTCCATAGCCAGGTGGTGTTGCTGCTCAAGAGATGTTCTCATTTCCCAGGTTTGTCATAGACACAGGCTTTTATTTTTTTCCCTTATGGTATGATACATATTTTTACTTAAAAACAAACAAAACCAGGAATACACTGTAGCCCTAGAGACATAAGCCTGAGTTGTGTGCTCATTTTCCTTCTGAAGAAGGAAATTAAAAGATCTGAGCGCACGAATTATACTTTGTTGCTTAGAGTTCAAAATGAAGTGACTTTGTGCATGCTAATAGAGCAATTTATAACCTGATTAGGAAGTTTGCTTCAAGGCAGAACTGCTGATGAACATTTATTTCTCCGTGGCACAGTGTGCACGCACACACATGCATATATAGGTGTAGGTTTTGGTTTCTATCTAGAGGGTGTGTGTGTCTTGTGACACTGGCACAGCCACCTCTCTTAAGGGTTCCAATAGTGTTTTACGTGTGTGTTCCTCCTAGCTTTCCAGTTCCCATTTCTGATCCTGGGAGTGTAGGCTTCACAAATTGAAGATTATGGTGTCGTTCTAATCCACCGAAAGGCCTAATATCTTTCTTCTTTAAGCCAGACACTGTTGAAGAGTTAAGCTTTTATTTCTACAGATGATCATTAATAGCTAGGAGGTTCTACCAAAGCATCTGCCTCTGTAGTGCCAGACATTGGAGCATATGGTAATTGGGTCAGGTAAAGGAGTTGGCCCAGAAATTATGCTGTTTTGATGTATCCTGGCATTTGGAGGTTGGCCTTTCAGACTCCTGCACTGCTCAGTCACATTCTGGAACAGCCCTCATGGCCATTCTGAGTTCTCCAGGCTAGAGAAGGGTACTGCAAGTTGTAGAGATGCCAGTTTATTTCCTCCCTGTCCTCATGATTGCTGTCTCTTTGTACCCCATGTGTGTGAAAAGATGAAACAGCCCAGGCTGTCAAATGAAATGTAAAATGTAAGGGATGGGAACAATGGAAGTTAGCGAGGAGAGAGAACCTGCTGTGAAAGTCCTGTTCCAGGTGGAAACTAGTGGGAAAGGCACCTAGAGCTTCCTCCTATGGCTCATAACCAAGTCCTTTTAGTGGTGCTCCTAATGGAAAATGCTGCCTGCCACGCTCCCAAATCCTTAACTTCACATGCCTGAGACCCAAAGCAGCTAAAAGCACGCTTCCTCCCTGTGGTCTCATGTTTAAAGCCCTGTAACTATAGCGTGCAGAACTCAAACTGGTTTCTGGTTAAGCCACATTTTGGATTCTGGGCAATAAAGAGGTCTACAGACATGAAAGGTTTTCAGAGGAGATTACAGAGTTTGGTGACTTGACTTTTAGCTTGAAGTTTTTAAATGCATTTAGCGCTTAGTTTGTGTTATACGTGTAAAACTGCTGCCTGCTAGCCTTCACCTTGGTTTGGCTGTGGAATGCCTCTGCTTCTAGGCAGATCTGCAGGATTCAGAACTCTGGAATGTGGGCTGCCTTGCTTGGGAAGTGACTTGGCAGAGCAGCCCTCTGGTCAGGCTCTTCATGAGTAGTGGAGTGGGACTCTGCAGCTGTGCTTGTACAAGGTCGCTTCCCGATGAGGAAGGGTGTGAATTGCGCCAAGGTATTGTAAGGGAACATGGACTCTATTGATCTGTTCACAAGCAGGGGTCTTCCTGTTTGAGTTTATTTTCCCTATAATTATGAAATTACCTATGATTAGTTCACCCTTTAGAACTTTTTGAAGTTAAGAGTCTCCACCATGAACCCCCACCCCACCAGAGGTATGTGGATGCCCGTGTGGTGCAGTTGGTGCCTCAGGACAAAGTGGTCTCCTTGTTCCACCTTCTGTGTTGTGCGAAACCACCATGGTGTCTGGCAGTGCCTGGTGTAGATGTACCCTCAGTAGGTGCTTAGTACAGAGTTAACTGTCATAAACCAATGAAAATCAATAAGATAAGGACTTGACATGTAGAAAAACACAAATGTCGAGCCCAGGCCTGTCTGGAAGACTCACAGAGTAAAAGCGGTCTAGAGAAGAGAAGATGGTATACGTTGGAGAATGGGGTTTTCTGAGATTGTGGTGCACAAGCTTGGCATGCATTTTGTGATCCTGTGTTGACATTTGCTGGTGCACACCCTGGCAGCCCTCACGGCACATTTATTTTTAGCTTTCTTAGTGAGATTTCAGTTGGAAACTTAACACTACAAATTCGGCCGCCAAAACTGAGCATTCTGATTGCCTACCACTGAAAAGCTAAAATGCTGGGGGAGTGTGAACTGCACTGAAGACTGCTCTGCTGCCGCTGCGGAGCATTGACTCTATTCCAGTGCACCCCATCCCACCCTTGTCCCCTGAGATGAGTGTGTGAAGCTAGTGAGGCCCAGAGGACCAGGTCAGGAGAATGCCCTCAGATGCTTTTCTTTTTATTCTCTTACATTTATATATATTTGTCACAGACTCAAGAGATTTGTTCTTGAGGCTAATGTTGGCTGATTGCTTACCACATAGCTTCACATGCTGCTGCAAGTCATTCAGTCCTGATGTGTGGTTGCTGTGTCCGTTACTTCCCTGAAGGCCTCGGCCGCATGCCTCAAAGTAACTTAATATGTACTCTTAAATTGAAAACATGATTTGACTTGGGGAGTTTCATTTATAGTTAGTAACATGAAATGTAAGGAATTCTGTGACTATACAAACTATTTAATGCAATTTTGAAAACATTTTGCAGCTAACTAGTACATGCTACATTATGGATGAAATTTAAATTATGTGGGGAAAAACATAATGAGGGGTTCTTTTGTTAGCTCAGGACTCTCATCTTACAGAACTTCTGGTTGTTCCTTTGTTAGCCAACCAGTGTTCCCCTTCTTTTAAAAAGATTTCCATTTTAAATTTTAATCTTTATAAAACTCACTTACTGGCAGAATGATGGTATTGTGAACTAGCAGAATTAGTCTTAGCTGCCTTGCTGCAGGTAATGAAATCTTCAGCTTGGGCTGGATTGGAACATTATGTGAAAGACCTTCATTCTATTCCCGCTCTCTGTTGTTGTTTTGAGAGGCAGTTGTTTTTAAAGCAATAAAGACATTGAGACACATTTGTATTGTTTATAAAGAATCAGGAAGCTGTGGCCCTCAGCAGTTGAGATCCCAGGTACCCAATACAGGCTACTACTTCTTTCTGTCACAGTTTTGAAAATTAAATGTTTCTCTAATTTTTTTTTAATTAGGGACTGGAGAGATGGCTTATCAGTTGAGAGCACTAGTTTTTGCAGAGGACCTGGGTTTGGTTCCCAGCACCCACTTGTTGGCTCATGACCAGTTCCCCAGTTCCAGGGGATCTGATGTCCTCTTCTGATCTCTGCAAACATCAGGCATACGTGTGGTACATACATACATGCAGGACACGACTCTAATGCACATAGAATAAAAAATTGAAAATTTGTATTATATTTACTTGTATGAAGGTGTGTACATGAGCAGACACTTGCATACACTTGTGTTTGCATGCCACAGCATGTATCGGGCAGAGGAAAACTTGCGGGAGTTGATTCTCTCTATCATGTGGCATGGAGAGGTTGAAGTTGAACCCTGGTAAGTCAGGCTTGGCTTGGCAGCAGGCACCTTTACCTGCTGAGCCATCCTGAATTATACATCTCTTTACAGGAATGCTCTAGTAGCCCCAAGAATGCCTGTGATTTACTTTTTCATTATTTAATCTTAGGAAAATTTAAACATGGGCTGGTCCAACCTTATCTGTTAAAGGCCCTAAACTGAAGGCCTGGAGAGACAGCTCAGCAGTTAAGAGCACTGGCGACTTCCAGAGGACCCGGGTTTAATCCCCAGCACCCACATGGGGAGTTACAGCCATGTGTGACTCCAGTCCCAGGGATCCAGTGCTGTCTGTCTGCTAGCCTCTGTGGGCACTGTAAACATTCATACTTACATAAGCAACTAAAATCTCAAATATTTTATGCCCTAACTGAGCTTTCACCTCAGACTATTTAGCTTTGATGTATTAAACATCAAGAAGGGATGGGAGGAGCCCAAGCACACTTACATTGTCATAGGCAAAGAAAAGAGGACAATTTGAAAGAGTACCCATAAAAATTAAGGCAAAGGAAGCCTTTGTCCTAAAATGTGTGACTGAGAGCCAAAATATTTTAAGAGTCAGGTGTTTTGTTTCTGTTTTTTTTTTTTTTAAATAACAAGGTAACCTCTCCCACCAGTGATAAAATCATGTGAGTTTTGAAAATACAGTGTTGAACCTAAAAGAAAATAAAACTTGGTTGTTACCAGTTTCACATGGCCTGGTTCTTTTATAGGTGTCTGACTATCTAGATACATCTTGCTGCTGGTTTGCCCTTTCTCCGAAAGCAGTTGATCTTAGAAAGGTCGCTCTTCCCATAGCTATAGTGCAAGAAGCAGAACTACTGTTGAGTTCAAGGCCAGCCTGGCTTTAATGGTCAAATGGTCCTTCGTGGCTGTGCATACAGTAGCTGTTATTTAGAAGACTTGAAAAGTGTTGTGGGGGAGCTGGAGAGATGGCTCAGAGGTTAAGAACATTGCCTGTTCTTCCAAAGGTCCTGAGTTCAATTCCCAGCAACCACATGGTGGCTCATCAACCATCTGTAATGGGGTCTGGTGCCCTCTTCTGTCCTGCAGGCATACACACAGACAGAATATTGTATACATAATAAATAAATAAATATTTAAAAAAAAAGTGTTGTGGGTGTGGAGAGTATTGGTTACTGAGTGGATTTGTTCTGAATAAGTTAGTACATTTGTATTTGCTTCTCTGATAACAGGGCAAATGATAAGAGTTAATAGCTTTTCATCCTACTGTGTCAGATTGTGGAACTGTTTAAAGCCCTGTTTGTTTGTTTGTTTGTTTGTTTGTTTGAGACAGGGTCTCTCTGTAACTTTGGCTGTCCTGGAACTTGCTCTGTATACCAGTCAGGCCTCTGCTTCCTGAGTGCTGGAACTGAAGGTGTGCACCACCACCGCCCATAAATCCCTATTCTTAATCACTAGTTTAAAGCCTGAATTAAGAGATGGCTCCCTATCAGTTGATTTTAAACAGGAATTACACTTAAAATACCATGAGCATATTAATTAGTGAAGGAAAACATGTAGCTTATGTATTATTGTCTTTCTTTGATATTACTTTTGTCATTGCTTTCCGGTGACTTCAGTGAGGTGCTGGTATATACCAAGAAGACTACGCCAGGAAGTTGAGGCAGCGGGCCTTTGTCTCCTTGAACAGATTTGAGTGGGTTTTTATTTTGTTTTTAGTAACTGCTTGTAAATTGGATGGAAAACAAGAAGACTGAAAATAATTGTACATCTGAGGTATGGGGAGATAGCTTCAAGAACTAGCATTTTTTTGGTCCCATTTATTTTTTAAAATAATTTTTAAATTTTTTTATATTAAAGCAATCTTCTCATTTTATATACCAGTCCCAGTTCCCACTTCCTCCTCTTAAAATAATTTTTATAACCCAGTGCAAGCTCTATAAATTGCTGTGTTAATTGGCCTAAATAGCTTGCCAGCACCACTAGGAAGCATATGGGAAACAGCCTGGTTCATTGTGGAGTCACTGTGTGCTTGGAGTCCCGTCCCACCTATGGAGGGCGCCTGTGTTGTTGCATTTAGTCCCCTTGTTTTTATAAATTGTGGGAGAATTCTGAAGAGCTGTCATTCTGATGGGTGAGGCTTTGTGGAGAATGAGGTATGCAGCTCTTAGGGTTTTAAGGAAGCCGTTTATAGCTCAGAGTTACCAGGTCTTGTCCAAGACAAAAAAATGCTTTAGTGTTGCAGGGAGTGTGAACAGGGCTATGTGTGGATATAGGGGGCTTCACACACCATTAGATGCAAAGGGCATGTTTGGTTTACCATCTGCAGCCTTGGAGCCACAGTAGGAACCAGGGTGGATCCCATGCTTTTGACCTTGTGCCAGCTTAGACCTGCCAGACGCTTGAGCCACATTCTACTCGGGCTCAACAGCACTCACTGGGTCAAAGGCCCAGCATGTCCTCATCTCATTGTTTATAGAAGAGATGGTCTGTGGAAGGTTCACCCTACGGTCCTTTCTGTAGAGCTTCAGAGACAGGATGTCCAGTAGAAGCTGGCTGACCTCAACCATACCAGATGTCCGGCTTAGAGCCAAGCTTGCAGTCGAGGAGAGGGAGGCTGGTGTCAATTTAACTGGCATGGTAGAAGTGAAGTTATCTAGAGAGACACTTGTATGTGTCTCAGTCTGACTTCAGATTATTGAAACAGTAGACTCAGTGGTAGGGATTTCCCCAGGAATCTTGTACTAAAAGAAGGAAGAGTACCTGTCAGAGGGGGAGCTTGTCTCCTAAGAAAGAGATTCCACAGAGTTCTAACATGTTATCACCACCTTACAGGATAAGACTTGAGGTCGTTGGTGGGTGGGTCTGCATCTTGTCAGGGCTTATGTGCATAGCTTTAGCCCTCTGTTTAAACTTCATTTTCACCTTAGGACCCCAAAGATGGACTTGAGGGGTTTGCTGCATATCTTTAACTCTTCCCCATGTGATCACGTTGAGTAGTCCTCCTTTTCCTGCTTGCCACTATTAAATTGGCTCTTTTTATTGGCTTATTGATGATAGGTGTCCAGACCTGACTCAACATAACTTGCTACCCCCATATCTGATAACATCTGTGTGTACTACAGAGTCTTTGATGAACGGTTCCCACCAAGGGCAACACTGTTGTTTTGTCATTGAAAATACACATATGTGAGGACTGGAGAGATGGCTCAGCTGTGAAGAGCGTTGGCAGCTCTTCCCACAGTCCTGAGTTCAATTCCCAGCCACCACATGGTGGCTCACAGCCTTCTATAATGGGATCTGATGCCCTCTTCTGGCATTCAAGTGTACATGCAGATAGAGTATATATCTTTTTTAAAAATTAAAAAAAGAAAATACACACATTTTCTGAGTCAGTTTTGTGTGCCTGACAGCACCTAACATGGGGTGATGTGTAAATGGTCCCCACTTAATAACTGCTGAAGCCAGCTTTTAAAGTAACGTGTATTTATACACAGACTAACCCCTCCCCAAGGCCATGTGTGTGGTTAAAACAGAGTTGCTTACACTAGGTGGTAGATAGCTGCTAGATACCCAGGTGAATGTTTCATCACCCTTCCTAACTCTCCATGAGGGGAGTGGGGGAGTTACAGTAAGAAACCCAACTGGGGTAATTTTTTTCAAGGGGTACAGCTGAACTCCCTAATGTGGCAGTTACATGGCTCAGAGGACAGCTGCTTGCAGCATCCCCATTTACCCAAGAAAGACTTGATTTCCACCTACATCATTTGTATGGATCTCTGGAAATTGGAGCTGCATGCACAGGCCGTTCATAGTATGTGTTTGCATTGCTATATGTGGCCCTCTGCTCTCACCAGCTGTGCTGCTCCACTTGGAGATATTTAAAAATAGAGAAAATGGTGAAAATCCACAGAGGAAGCTAGGAGAGCTTTGCCTTGTTTAAGGCTCACTACTGATAAGACCTTCACCATACATAAGAACTCCAGTGAAGCCAGCGGTGGTGGCACACACCTTTAATCTCAGCACATACCCACGGTGAAGCAGAGCCAGGCAGATCTCTGAGTTCGAGGCCAGCCGGATCTACAGAGTGAATTCCAGGACTGCCAGGGCTACACAGAAAAATCAAAACCAAAAAACAATAGTGACAGCAGCTAACAAACTCATCTATGAGATCTCACAACTGGGAAGTAACTTGGTGCATGGAAAGAGAGGAATACTGGTCTTTTGTTTAGATGATTTCAGATTTCTAAATTAAGCACAAGACCAGTTTTCCTTATGTGTCTATGATGTTGTTTTATAGCAGTCAGTCTTGATTAGAACCTGTACCTAAGTCACAGTTTTTCCATTTTCTCATCTAGAAGGAACTGGCAAACACCCCTGACTGTCCTAAGATGTGTGCCTATAAGCTGGTGACCATCAAGTTCAAGTGGTGGGGGCTGCAGAGCAAAGTAGAAAACTTCATTCAGAAGGTAAATCTGCTTACAGTGGAACTTACTTGTGGGAGATTTGAGAAAAGGAAAATGGTCTCTATGACATTTTATCTTTTATGACATTAAAGTTACTGTCACCGTGTCTGTCTGATCCCCTGAAAACATCAAATCCAAATAACAAGTTTTTTTTTTTTTTTTTTTTTTTTTTTTTGGTTTTTCGAGACAGGGTTTTTCTGTGGCTTTGGAGCCTGTCGTGGAACTAGCTCTTGTAGACCAGGCTGGTCTCGAACTCACAGAGATCTGCCTGCCTCTGCCTCCCGAGTGCTGGGATTAAAGGCATGCGCCACCACCGCCCAGCCCCCAAATAACAAGATTTTAAGAGACTCTTTTCTTGTCTCTCTCTCTTTTTTTTTTTTTTAAGGTCTTATCTTTTGTGTGTGGATGCTTTGCCTGCATGTAAATTTGTGCATCGTGTGCATGTGGTACCTTTGGAAGCTTTGGAGAAGGCATCAGATCCCATGGAACTGGAGTTAGAAACAATTGAGAGCCATCATGTGGGTGCTGGAAACCAAACCTGGGTCGTTTGGAAGAGCTGCGTGTGGTCTTAACCTCACTGAGTCATCTCCAGCCCTTACAGGACTGCTTAGGAGAGATGCGGTGTTTATACACATAAAAAGAAATCCTAGGAAATAAAAAGACATCCCTGTTACCTCCCGGATTCTCACAGTGCTTCTTCTGCCTATGTACAACCATCCCTTGAGCACACTGTGTACGTGCTGGCCTTCTTTCTCACCTAGACATTGTAATAAATAGGTTGACAGTCCAATTTAAAAGTCGCATGTGTAAACATGCAGTTTTCTGTTCATGGGGGAAAGTTGAAAATTGTTCCCAAAGTGTCGGTTGTTGTATATATTTTGCTCTCTTTTTTGGGAAAGTTGAAAACAAATAGTTGGGTATTTAAATTTGGTATTTCTGTACATGGTTTTCATATATATGTTTATGTGCGTGCATACACATGGGCACTAATGTAGGGCACAAAAGAATTAGTGCAGAGTACATAATGCTTTCATCAGTGTGTCTCTAAGCACTGGGGGATTTCCTTCAGTGCAGCATGCCCTTTGCTACAGAGAGAAGACTAGGTCTGGTTTTATTGTAGAATAATCTAGTTGACCTTTGCTCCTTGGCATTGAGAACAGGTGTCAGTATATGAAGCCCAGCAAGAACATATGGAATTCAATTATGCATGCTGTGCGCTCTTGGCTTTTACCAGACTATTAATCCTTTTGCCAGTGGAGATTCTTTCCCATTTCTCAGGGAACTTTGAAAATAAGTTTTGAATTATGTTTGTTTGTTGTATGTCATTGTGTATACCAGCTGCATGGGTGTGGAGGTCAGAGGACAGTTTGTGGGAGTCGGTTCTCTCCTTACACCATATGAATCCATGTATTGAACTGAAGTCATCATGCTTAGAAGCAAGCACCCTTACCTACTGAGCTGCATCGCTGCCCCTTCACAGGGAATTGATTTTCCTGTATAAAATTATGATAGGCTAGAATTAATGTTGATGTAAAGAATTTTTATTTTATTTCTTCTTGTTTTTTGCAACAAAGTCTCTCTACAAAGCCCTGCCTTTTCTGGAACTCATTATGTAGACCAGGCTGGCCTTGAACTCATGAGATCTGACTTTGCCTCTTGAGTGCTGGGTTAAAGGTATGTGCCATCACACTTGACCTAGTTTCTGCTATTGTATAAAGTGGTCTTTTAACTAAGTGCAAGTTCATTTTATGGGCTGCTTGGGGCATGTAAAGTTAATGTGTCACTAATTGGATGTTTTTGCCACTTTGTTTTAAAAGCAAGAAAAACGGATATTTACAAACTTACATCGCCAGCTCTTTTGTTGGATTGACAAGTGGATCGATCTGACAATGGAAGACATTAGGAGAATGGAAGATGAGACTCAGAAAGAACTTGAAACAGTAAGACTGGCTGTGGTAGTTCTGTTTCTCTTTCTAAACCTGTACGTTCTTAGCAAGTGTAGACTTGGAGTTGGACAAAGTGTTACTGCAAGCCGTTTCTCACCACGTGTATTTTCATCCAAATGGAACCTTTTGGACACTAATGCCCTTCACCCTCCTGAAGGTGAACTAAAGCTTTCTTAACCTAAAATGTGTTCCTTGTAAAAACATCCCGGTGCTTTGTACTGGGTCTTGGGCATCAGTTCTTCTGCAACAGTACCTGTCTTGGTCCTTTTCATTTTACATCGAGATGCCTTGGGCTCAGCCTGCTCAGTGGTCAGCTCAGCTCCTCCGTAGGCAAGGTGAGGACAGGGAGTCCTCTGAGTTCACCAGTCCCACCTCCCACTTAGCAGTGAGCTTTTCTTCCTTGAAAAACTCTAGGCAGATTCCAGTAGTCCTTGGCAAGAGGTCATGGTATAGTTTCATGGCTAAACTTGCCCTACCTCCTGCCCATAACCAGTGGGTATCTGCACTCTTCCAAGGCCATTTTCCTTAGCTTCCTCCCTCAAGGATTTGGTTTTGATTTTTCGCTGAGCCATCTGCAGTTGGTAGTTCATTCCCAAAGTGGGAAGTAAATCCAGGGCATGCCCAGGGCCTTCAGGACTTCCACACAGTCAATCACCCTGAGACCTACCAAAGTTCCTGGCTCTGTAAGCCCTGCAGGTGTGGTATCTGATGACCTATATGAGACTAGAGCCCCCATGTCATGGAGAGTGGTGGGAAGTCAGACTCTGATAGGGAAGGAATGCTGTCTCTGCTATAGCACAATGAAGAATTGTCTGCAGTTGGTTACTTAGGGTGATCAGGGCAGGTCTGCTTCTAATTAGCCTTATATAAATCTTTAGAAAAGAGTAGGCTATATGTTCTTAATAGGGCAATAGAATGTTTTAACCTATCTTATGTTTTTATAAATGGGTTTTGCTCCAGATTATTTTAGGTTGATTGAATTTGGAATGTACTTTCCCATAGAAACAACCTCATAAAGGGGTTAGTTTTCTCTTGCTGCAGCAAAGTTCTGGGTCTTTGGAGTAGGGTGGTGGAATGATCAAGCCTCGGTCATGCTGCTCTGGCCTTCACACCTCTCGCCCCCGTGCTCCCTTCTTCTCAATAGTTAGGTGCTTCTCTGTAACTAGAGGTTTCTCTCTGCCCACCAGTTCACGAATATCCACTCTGAGGCTGTTAATTACAAACTGTTTGGCCAATGGCTCAGGCTTATTACTAACTAGCTTTTACATCTTAAATTAACCCATTTCTATTAATCTATGTATTGCCACATGACCATAATGTTAACTCACATCTTGCTTCTGCAGTGACTGGTGTCTCTCTGACTGACTCTGCCATCCTCCTCCCCTCCCCCCATCTCTCTGCTTGGATTTCCCACCTAGCTATATTCTGCCTGACTATTGGCCAAATCAGCTTCTTTATTAACCAATGGTAATAAAACATATTCACAGAATACAGAGGGCATCCCACATCACTCCTTCAAGGAGCAGTCCTGGTGCCACCCCTCCCAGCAGGAACTCTTCCTCTGCCATGCCCTCCCTCCTAGTGCTCCAGATTCCAGAATATTCACTCCTTCTACCATCTACTCTGGAGCAGCTGCTTAAGCCGTAGCACGGCTGCTTCCAGCCAGTGTTTCTCAAAACCTTGGGGTGCAGAAAACCAGTCTCAGGGAAGAACCCTTGCCCTAGTTGGGTGTTTTGTGCTAAACTGTCAGTTGAGGAAGACTGATCACCTGGTGACCAGGCCCTTGCACCCCGACTCCTTGGACAGAATATGTCTGAGGTCTGCTTCTCCCAACTCTTGATTCTTTCAAGGTTCTCAGCCTGCAGATACCTGAAAACACCATGAGATCCTCTAGCCTGGAGGTGCCAATTCCTGCTCCCACGTGTAGCAGGAATTTCTTCTCATGCCTAGTCAAGGATTCTCATACAATGTAATATTCTTAATTCACAGATATTTTTTTAAGAATTGACTTTCTTTTTATCAAAACACTTTTTGAATTTAGAATGCCTGGCCCCTTAAATTGGGCATAGAAAGGACATGCACATGTATGCATGTGTATGTAGCCTGAAGTTTGCAGAGCTGTAAGAATTAGCCAGGTGGTGGAAGAGAACTGGCCATATCCTGGGGTGGATTGGAGGAAGGGATTGTTGTAGAAATACAGTATTGTTTGTTTTCTTTCTTTTTTTTCTGGTTTTCTTCTGTGAGTTTTTGTTTGTTTGTTTGCTCTGTAGATGTTAGAAATGCCTGCTCTTTTGCTGGTTTGTGGGTTTGTTGTTTTTTTTTTTTTCCCATGTGCTGTTCCTCTGTGTCTCTTCCTTTGATCCTTGCTCTTTTCAGTAATCCTGAAAGCACTGAGAAACTGCTCTAAAAACAGCCAAGGTAGCAGCACCTTCACGTCTTCCTGTCTGATCCAGAGATGACAGTGAAAGGTGGACCAGACCATGCCCCTTGCCCCTGAAGCATTTTCTCAAAGCATATTGATAACTTCCCTTGGAAATGTATCCCTGATAATTTGCTACCAGACTAGAGGCCTTTGTTTAGATGCAGATACAGTTAACTTTTCAGACTGTTTAAGGAAAACCTCACACAAGTTGGTTGAAGTCAGGACCTCAGAACTCCATCCCTTGTAGGTCTACATGAGAAGAAGACAGTCTATGTAGTCATTGCTTCTTTTCTCCACTTGCTTACTAACCCCTACATAGAATCATTTTAGCAGCTCATGATTTTATTTTACATTTAGATGCGTAAGAAGGGTTCCGTCCGAGGCACGTCGGCCGCTGATGCCTAGATGAGTCCCCTGTAGGTCAGAGACATTTTCAAACTGTGTAAGTGAAGACCTGGGTAAAAGAATGTCTAAAAAAGCCTATGCCTTTTGGTGATGGGGAGTTAACTGCTGAGCGCACCACAGGCTCTTATCTACATTGATGGCATTCCACTTTTAGAATTGAAAAGGTGCCTATTGTGGAAACTGAGCGTGTATGTTTTGTCTTTCATTCTGTGGGCCAGGTTGAATGTCATAGTTTCATCCCGCTGTCAGTGTAGTTGCTTGTTTAGTGGCACTGTCCTGGAAACTGGTTCACCTTTTGATAGCCAACCGATTAGTGGAACCGTTTCTCAGAACATTTTGTGGTTCCCAAGGTAGTCCAGGATCTCTCCTGCCACACTATCAGGCTCACTTCAGAAGCTCACTGTAGGTAAAGTGTGTTCTGTGTGCCACAGTCTCCCTGTTGACTCTATAGTTTGCTTCACTTTGTAAGCCTGATACTTTTCTGTGGTATTCCTACCAAAATCTATGTGCCCACATGACGTTTCTATAGGTAGAGCAGAGAGCATCAAATCCACTCCACAGGCATAGGCAAAGAATGAGAGCAGCAGAACCTACTGTTTTGTGTAGGTGTCCATGTGCTCAGCCCTGCACTGGGCTTCCTTGCTGCTCCCGTAACAGCTGCCTTCCCCACATCGACTAAGTGAGAGGTGTTTGGGCATGCAAAGGAGCTGCTATGCCAAACAAGAATCGAGTAACACTTCTGAGATTTCCTGAAAGCTCTTTATCGCTCATGTTCATTAAAAACAAAACAAGGGACTGGAGAGATGGCTCAGAGGTTAAGAGCATTGCCTGCTTTTCCAAAGGTCCTGAGTTCAGTTCCCAGCAACCACATGGTGGCTCACAACCTTCTGTAATGGGGTCTGGTGCCCTCTTCTGCCCTGCAGGCACACACACAGACAGAATATTGTATACATAATAAATAAATAAATATTTAAAAAAAACCCCAAAAACTGTTTGGGGGGGTTTCAATTATTGTCACTTTGATTAAGTACTAACTTTCAATGATTTGTTCCTGCTTTGAATTTACTTTTCTCTGTGATGAAATAAAATGTTTTGCCTTTAACATGGCCAGTCTTTTTGAAGAGAAATGAAGTTTTAGGGTGCCATAGTTTGGGGAACATTTTCTACCAAATATTTTCCATATTGAGTGTCTCAGGAGAGCCTATGGCCTAACTTGCTGTTTGCTTCTTTACTTTCTTACAGCTACGGAGTCAAGGCCAAGTGAGGGGAACAAGTGCAGCCTGTGACGAGTGAAGATGCTACAGTGTCTCTGTGTTGATGTTTCCAGCGTGTGCCTGTGATGACTCAAGGGCATGTGTACACACACACACACATACACACACACAAACACGTGTGCGCATGTGTGTGTATGTATGTGTGTATGTCTGTAGCTGTATGTAAAGCACATACGGCTAGAGGCCTAGATACACATACAAGTGTATATATGTATGTGAACATTGAAGGGATCAGTACAATTTCTCCAAAGTACTGTACCTCTCTTCAGCAAAAATACTAAAGAAAATATTTTCAATATATAAACCTGGAACGGATTTTAATAATCATCAATGTGATGCCCTTGATGGATAGATGGACTGCCATGTGGTGCTGGCTGGCGTGCTTCATGAATGCCAGGAGTGGACCAGTGTGTATAGTTTCTGGTTGTTTCTTTTTTTTTCAAATCACCACACATACACTTTTATTTTCATCCCATCAGCAGCAGAGTCCTACAGAAAGATATCTGCAGATTGTTAGATACTCCAGTGAATCCGGAAAGTAAACTCTGGATGTATTTGTAACTATTTATTTCTAGGTGGCCACTATCTTCCAGCCAAATTCAACAATGTCTGTAAAGTAAGGAGTGAAATTAAAGCTCTTTACTAGTTTGCTCAAGGGGTGGGGAAATCTTTTTTTTTAAATTGCCACTTTTTATTGGATTTTTGTATTTTGAATTTCAAGTATTTTTCTACATCAAATCTAGGAAAAAAAAAGTGATGATGGTTTGTGATTCCTAATAAACACTAGACAATATTCAGACTCTGGTTGAGCAAACAAGGTGATAAAGGAAATCACCTTGACGGTTTTGCAGGTCGCACAGAGCTCTTTCTGGGATCCAGTGTGGAGACTGTGCAGACCATCCATGTTGCTCTGAGCACAGTGACAGTTGGTTCTTTGCCTGCTGCAGTCCAAGCCAGGGGGAGTGCTGATAGTGAGCTAAGAACAGTTAAATGTGGCACAGGACTGTCCCCATCCTGAGGCCAGCTCGATCCTGTGCATTGCTGCCGACACTGCTTCCTTTTCTTCCCTCTTCTTCTTTCTCCTCTTTTTCTTTTCTTTTTTTTAAAGGAAGGAACAATAGTTAGGTAAGATCTTTTTTTTTTTTAATTAGCTTTTCTGTATGATGCTGTTTTCCCTTGTCAGTCCCAGAAGCCTGACCAGAATCATACTGTTGAAGCCCTCAGGTTACACACTTGTCTTTTTAACCTACATCACCCCTCAGTCCTCCATCCCCCATAGAGCGCATCACCCCTACAGTGAGCCCTTTGCTGACAGGCTTGCCCTACTCTCATGCCCCTCCTCTCATGTCCTGTGTTCCCACGGGAGCAATGACAGCACTTCCCACTGCATTGCAATAATACCGTCATCCTCGGCAACAGACCCTGGCTTCCATGTGTCCTCTCAAGATAAAGGCTGGTGTTTTTTCTCTGGATACTGGTGGGAGATGGGTTTGGTCACATCAGTGGAAAAGGCACCAGAAGGGTCATTGCCAACCCCAGTCAGTGGAGAACCCAGTCTTTTCCCCAGTGAAACTAATTCACAGACAGCTATAGTCTCATTGGGAGCTTGGGCACACAAGGAAATGAAAGCCTGGTATGGACTACTGCCTTTCTAACAGCTGTGGAGATTGAGGGACGTGGTGAATGTCAAATACCTGTTGACTTGGCAGTCTCTTGTGTAAACTACAGTAAAACAAAGTAAGTGAAATTGAAACAAAAATAAATTTGGTCACAAAATGCCGCTTGTGTGCTTGAATGGCTGTTTCCCTGGTGCTACTGGCTTGGAGCAGTGTGGACCACTTCAGTGCTGGCTTTTCAAGAGTTCTCTGGGTTTCAGCAATCCCACTCTGAGAAGGAATGTTTTGCTGGAGTCCTGTGAAGTGGCTTGTTCTTGACATGGGCCCATGCTGGTCAGGTTATCGCATGGTTTCAGAGGTGTTTTCCTGTCCTTACAGGAAACTGAGTACCGTTAGCCTTGGAGTTTGTAAAAATTATTTTTAAAGGAAAAAAAATCAGAAAGCCTTTGTTTTTAAGTGCTCTGTCGGGCTCTGCTGTCGTGTCTGTCTCAAGATCATGTCTCTGGGATATTTTGCCCTTTAGAACTTGGTTGTGTCTCCTGTGCTCTCTGTTGGAGACAAGGCCTACTGCCTGAGTAGACTTAATGTGCAGGCTGTTTGAGGTTCCTTTCTTAGTGTTGTGTTTCAGATACAGCATCAGCATGCCTGGTGATCTAGTCTCTTGAATTTATCAACCTGAGTGTTTGTGCACAGTCACCTGGTGCTCAGCAGAGGTTCTGAGGCAAATAAGGGCAAATGTGCAGTCCAGTGTGGGAGACAGATGTAGATAGGGACTGGTACAACACAGATTGGCGTGATAACTCTTGAGGAGTACTGTTGGAGTTTTACATACTAGGCAAACAAATTGATGAAAGTACTTGCAGACCCAGGAGCCCTGAGACCTCCCAGAGCCTTTTCCTCTGCTGTGGAGGGCACAGGCCAAGGCAGGTGAGACTTTGCCCATTTTTGACAGATGGCAGCCCTCTTCCCTGGCCTTCTGTTTCGCTGTTCCACTCACTTTCCATGCTGCCTCCCTGTGCGTCCAAGGCTGCTCAGACCTCCTGTCCCTCAACCTGATGGTGTTTTCAAGTGGCCCAGCCCAGCCCCTGTAGACATGTCTCAGGAGGTAAGAGCTGTTCAGCTCCCCAGCCATCCTCATGGAGAACATGCTGACCTTGCTCTTGGGTCAGTAGAGCCACTAGAAGTCAGGAGGTGAATCTCAGGATCTGTGGAGTTGCAGGATTCTAGAGCTTGGCTTGGTGTGACTGGGAAGGAAGAAGAGCAGTGGAAACCAAGTCCTAGCCCATCTTGTCTGTGGAATGCCTTGGACAGACCTGCCCATACGCTCCAGTCTTGTGATCTGATGTGAAAACTGCAACTGCAGCCTATGTCACATCCCCTTAGCAGAAAAGTGGGAAAGGAAGATAGATGTGCCTGAACCTTCCTGTGATGGTCATCCTTTCATCTATCTGATGTTGCCGTAGTGCAGGGCTTCTTCACTGGAGGGGCATTCAGAGCGAGCCTCATTCTGACAGAACAAGCTTCCTGCACCCTGACAAGCTTACCCTCTAAGAGGTTGAAATTCCACACAAGGAACCTTCATGAGTACCTCAGGTAGTCATGTTCTGCTGAGTTAAGTCCTAAATTCAGATATGACTGGATTAAGAATGTCTCCATTCTCCAGGTGGTGGTGGCACACGCCTTTTTCCCAGCACTCGGGAGGCAGAGGCAGGCGGATCTCTGTGAGTTTGAGGCCAGCCTGGACCACGAGAGCTAGTTCCAGGACAGGCTCCAAAGCCACAGAGAAACCCTGTCTCAAAAAAAAAAAAAAAAAAAGTCTCCATTCCAGCAGAGGTCCTCTGGCTGTCTTAAAGCCAGCCTGTGCAGCTCCCATGTCCTGAGAGAACGTTTCATCACGCTAGAGGCTGATGGCAACAGCTGCATCCTAGAAAATGAATGGAAACCTTTACAGATGCCACTTTGTCACTGTCATCTTTCTCTGGGTTTGTCTTGGTGCACTCCCTCTTCAAAAGCAGGAAAGGAACCCAGAGAAAAGCCCTACCTCTTCCAGAAGTATCTGTCCTCTGTCAGGTAACTACCTTCTGGAAACCCTGGGTCAGGTGCCGTTCCTTCCAAAAGCTGCTTCTTTGGAGTGTGACCATCACTATTGGCTAATGAGTGGAACCCTTATATCTCATTTCACACCCTATGTTGGTGTGGGCACTCCTCAGTCATCTCTTGTAATAGAAGCTTCAATCATGAATGTCATTTTCCCCCATAGCTGATGTCTGCCAGTCCTGTTACTAACAGGACGCTGGAGAGGATGAACAAGACTCTTCCCTTAACCCATAATACAAGGGGCAGCAACTCCTGAGTCTACCCTTTCTCCTTCCTCCCCAGTCACCAAAGCCAGAGGCCTCAGAATCTGTCTCCAGAATGTCAACGTATCACTAATGGTCATACTAGACAGGAAGCCTAGCTGGTCCCTAGGTTCAAAGAGTGTTCCTGGGTAAAAGTGAGACACTGCTGCCCTTGTTCTTCCAGTCCAAGCTGTGTTCTAACCATCCTCATCTCAGAAGGGGACCACAAATTTCACATGAAAGATAAACTCACTGGATATGCTGGTGCACACCTTTAAACCTCACACTCGGGAGGCAGGCAAGATCTCTTGTCAGTTCAAGGCCAGCTTGGGCTACATAGGATGTTCTGTATCAATCAGCTACACACTAAAACACTGTTTTGTTTTTTTAAGGGATGGAGGCTTTGTGCCATGTTTTATTTGATAGCTGTATGTTTCTGTGCTTGCAGAAACACCCAGTGACCTTCATATAGTATGGCCCCAAAAGCCTTCATGGTAGGGCAGGTTTGGCCAGTTCTCAGAAGTGTATGGGTAGTCTTGGACTCTGCCACAAGAATTGCTCTCTAGAACCTGTGTAATAGTGCTGTGTTCCTGACTCCATTAGGTCCAGAATGCCAACCACCATTAGGTGCCTCATTCTGATGCTAGCCAGAGAAATGGTGGAAGCATTTCATTTCCAGCCAGCGCAGACCCAAAGCTGCAAGGTGGTACTACAATGAGTTCACAGAAGGCATTGAAGGTGATGCTGATTAAATTCTTGACGTGTGCTGCTCCTCTGCTGTGGTGCCCCCAACTTGTTGACCTAGACTTTGTGCCCTGGCTTCTGGTGGAGTCTGCCTTAGTTTCTGAGAAGCTATGCGGTGCCTGACATGCTGCTTGTGTGTTGATCTTTTACTGTATGTTGATAGCAAGATAGCCTTCAGACCATGGGAAGCATGGAGAAACACAACAGAGGGGTAGCTTACAGGATAAAAACAAAAGCTTCGCCTCTGGGTGGCCCATGGCAAGATGTCTTCCTACATCCTTGAATGCTAACAGCATCATTTTAGTACCCCTCTCACCAGAGGCATGCCCACTTCTCCAAGGTGTGCTAGCATCTACTCCCATGTGTCCTTCCAAGAGAGAACCTGTGACCTCTCGGCTATAGTCCACAGCAGCTGTTTAGAAACTGGGGCTGGCAAGCTTTCTGTAAAGGGCTAGGTGTTCATTGAGATTTTGAGCCTATAATCTTGTGCAGCTGCCCTGTGCAGCCCCTGTAGCAGGCAGGTAGCCTTAAGCATCACAGGGTGAGGGGTGTGGCCTCAATTGGGCCACGTGACACCTTGCTAATAATTCTCAAAGGTATCATCTGATTTCCAAAACTGTTAAAAGTCCACCAGTGCTGCCATCCAAGTAGTCCTCACACCAACTTTGCAGCTTGATAGTTGCCTGGAAGGCAGGTGACACTGCACATCTACTAAAAATGGAGGCAGGTCGCCTTCTAAGCAAGGGTCCCTCAGATCACCTGCTTGTCCAGACCGTAGTTGCCAATTGCAGAACCCCAAGCCTGTGGCTACAGCTTTAATGCTCAGAATGTTTTGGGTTTTGACATCTGGTTGGTTTGATTTTTTTGAGACAGAATTTCTCTGTATATCCTTGGCTGTCCTGGAACTCACTCTGTAGACCAGACTGGCCTCGAACTCAGAGACCTGCCTGCCTCTGCCTCCTGAGTGCTGGGATTAAAGGTGTGCTCCACCAGCATCTTAAGAGTATTTGCTCATAAAGTTCTCTGAGGCAGAGCTGAGCTGCTTCATAGTGGCATAGAAACTCTCAGGCATAGTCTGTAATATTCTGGAAGGGGCAGGAATGGGGATGTGCTAGATGCCAGAGTCCCTCACCCAGCATGGCCTCTGGCAGAGTGTGAACAGCCAGGTCTATTCTAAAATTCCACACTTGAAGGCCTCACAGGAAAGGTTGGGGTGGGCAACATTCTGCCCCTGTTGAGGTCCCTTACCAGTGGCACCTTGTCTCCTCCCACCTCAGCTGGCTTTGTGTTTGTGCTATGGACCATGAGGAGTCTCCAGGATCCTGTTGTGTGTCCCTTCTAAGTGTGCTTGGCAGCATTGGGGGGCGGGGGGATTGGCGTGTGAATACCTGGAGGGAGTAATGGGGAAGCTGTGGGCAGGGCTGTACCACTTTACCAAGGTATATAGCTGAAGCTGTAACACACAAGGCCTTGAGCTCCCCCCATCCCCCCACATACACACACACACATGCCTGGCTAGCATTGCCTTCTCTAGCTGGAGACAATGTCGGTTGAACATCTGGTGGGCCATGAACTCAGTGCCCTGCTGTGTGGGGTCCAGAAATCTTAACAGGATTTCAGTCTTGCTTTTAGCCCATCTTGAGGGACTGGCTCAGCTTTTGCATCTGAGATTGAGGCCAGCCTGTGCATGTTAGTGCTGCCCATGACTGGATGTCACGCCCCACGCTAGGTCTCTCTCCCCATGACTGTCATGCATGTGGCAGCCACCATCCCAGGGTGTTGGGATGAGACAGCGACCCGTGTTTCTAAGTGAGATTTCTGATACTGCTATTGTCCTGTTAGTCCTGTTAGTGTGGTTGACATCTTCAAGTCATAGAATGGACCTGGCTGCTCACACTGCAAGAGACCATGCTGGGTCCGAGGCTTTGGCATTTAGCGCATGCATTCTATGCCTGCCCCTCTATTTAACTGAACAATAGGCCCAGAATGAAGCCTTGGCCCCTCTGAGTTTTGGTGTCCTGCCAGTGGAAGTCTGAGTAGTCAGCACCAACATGGAACATGGCTGTGTGACAGGGAACATATGAAAACAACCCTTTTTTTGTGCCCTGATTAGACTCTTAGGAGAGTCACTAACCATCCCACTTTACCCAGGACAAAGGATTCCTGGGAGGCCAGGCTTCGGTGCTAAAATGAGGACAGTCCTGGACAAACGGGCCATTGGTCACCCTGTTATAAAACGCAAACACCAGCATTCTGGATTCCAGCAGCTTTTATTTAAAGGCAGATGTAAACACTGAGCCAAATACAGGAGACATGCAATGCTATAACCTAACTGCCCCAGCTCCACCAGGGCACAGATTGCATAGCCACAAGTAGGAGCAGGGAACTGCCAAGCCAGTCTCACAGGAGGTCTCTGAAAACGCTTAGCTAGGCTAGGGAGAGCCCAAAGTGTTCATTCCTCACAGTGCACTGCTCTTCCCAGGTTGCCCTGGACAATTAGGGCAAGCACATCCAAGCTCACTGAGCTTCCAGCAGCCAAGGACCCCTTCCCGAAGGAGAGCAGGTCCCCCTGGTCAGACTTGCCTGTTGTGCTCCCACCCCTTTCATTCCTGCCACTCACCCCTAGGCTCCACCCACAGTGGTCTCATTCCAGATTCTGAGACCAGGGAGCCCTGGTCTGTTTTGAATGAATGGAACAGAGAAGCTCAGAATTTAACTCATTCCTTGCTAGCTTGCCTCCTGCCATTAACCATTTCCTGCCCATGCCTGTGGCATGACCCAGCAACAGCCGCTCAACTATCTTCCGTTTTGCAAGGAAACATTTCTGCTTCATGATTGCGTGTGCTCTCGTTTCTCTCCCGTTATCTTAATGAATTAACTGGATGCCCGTTGCTCCCCGGACCCCCGTAGTTTATGAGCTATACAGCAATCACTGCAATCTTCGTCAGCCCCACACAGTTGTTGTACCGGTTCCTATTACAGTAATTGGCATGAACTTTATTCTTTTGCAGAGAGATTCTTTGGCCCGCTGAGACTGCATAACCATCTGCCATAAATTGAGACTAGTACGGCTTATTTTGGTGAATGCAAAATTGGATCCCATTCTTTACTCTGTGGCTTGATTCAACTTCCAGATGGTTAATCCACATGAAGTAATAGGAATGCACCACGGCTCTGCTTAGCTGAAGATGGAGACGTAATATTTATTTGCTGATGTGGAGGCCTCCAAATGCTGCCCTGTCGGGATGTCAATATATAACACAGCAGCACAGAAATGTCAGCTTGTTCCACAGGAACGACAGCCTCCCTTGAGTTGCCATGGGGGACCCCTTGGTGCCCCCCCCTGTTTTGTCCTTGACCTAATCTCAAGAGGTTTTGTTCTCTCCCGGGCTGCTTCTTATCAGCTAGGTCTGCCTGTGTAGCGTGTAGCTGGCTTCACATCTGCTTTGACTTTAGTGCCTGTGACATTTTCATTAATACTTCTCCAAGGTTGAGCCTTCATTCCAAATACCCTGCAGCTCACAGAAGCTGAAGCTCAGCTGTACCCAGCTGGGTGCTGCTGGGAAACTTGGCCCCAAAATACCAACAAGTCTGCCGGCCCCACCCGGACAAGCTGATGGACACTTTTTAATTGTTACTGATCATGCTCACCTGCTACGCTGGAGGATGCAGAGTTAGATCTTGAGGGGTGGGGGTGGGAGAGTGATTTTTTTTCACTCTGGGGAATGTTGACTGCCTCTGGGCTTGGCAATGTGTGCTGCCCTGCCCCCTAAACTCCTCCTGAGCCTCAGCATGTGGTACAGGAGAGTCTGAAGCCTGCCTCTCACCACCTGGGAGTGCTAAAGCTGCAGGCCCCTGCACCAGATGGGTCCTCCAACCCAGTTTACCCGATGGGTTCTTGAATTTGGGAACCACATCAGTGAATCTCAAGTGCCTCCACGGTCGGTCTACCACCTTATTATGTGCCTTTGCATTTTGCATGGATTTAACCCACAAAGCCATCACTCAGTTCTCATCTCTGCCTGCCTACCTTTTGCCACTCAGAAGACTGATGGAAGAACTGAGCACAAGCAAGTACTTGTGGTTAGGAATGTGGCCTACACCTACACTCCACCTTCATTTTCAAAGTTCTTGGGTAGACTTGATTGGCAGTTAAATCAAGGAGATTCTATTTGCCTGGGAATTAGATGTAGACTTAAAAGGGGGTGGTGAAAGCCAAGTGTGGTGGTGTGCACCTTTAACCCCAGCACACAGGAGGCAGAGGCAGGCTGATCTCTGAGTTCCAGGCCAGCCAGATCAAATAGGCCCAAAAGAAGTGAGGGACATGTTGGGGAGGGGGAGAAAAAAAGAAAAAAGTGAGGGATATGTAAGGAAAAAAGCAAAACTTGAAAGTTTCCAGATGGAACAAGTAAAGCAGATCTGAGGCTCTATAGCAGTGGAGTCTGCTGACCCCTCCACCCATCACACATGAAGTTGAATGTGATGTAGACTCATGTGTGCAGTTTCTAGTCACTCCAGGCTGTGACATGCCTTTTACAGCAGCCTTTGCCATGTCTGTGCAGGCTGCCTGCACCATGCATATGGAAAGACTTCAAAGTGAGCCCTCGAAATGCATTATTGGCAAGAGAATGGCAATCAACAAGAAGCTGCCAAAAGTAGCCCAGGGTCCATCCAGCAGGATCAGAGCCTCTGGCTGGAGCCACTGGCTTTAGTGGCAGGCAGCGTGTTTGTTCAGGTGGGCTAACTAAAGCTCCAGGGGCAGGCTGCAGGGGAGGCAGTAAAGGTGGAGCTAAGTCAGACCACGGCTCAGTCCAGCTCCCTGGCTACATCAGACACACCTTTTGCAGGAGCATTGGCCTTCAGGAAACTCTGGAGACGCTGCCCTTTCTTGCTGCCTGGCCACAGCTCCTCCCTCCCTCCCTCCCTCCCTCAGAGAAGCCTCCTGATTCTTTGTAGACAGGCTACATCCCTGTCTACAAAGGCACAAAAACCGGGGCACGTGCAGATTCCTTGGTGACTCTCCAGGCCTCTCTGCTCTCATCCTGCCCCTTTCTATTCTAGCTACACTGCCTCCTGCTGAGTATTTTGTGACCCATCACACAGGTCCCTTCAGCAATGACTGATCCTTTTCCTGTACTGATGACATCCCCTCAAAGGCTCCTCCTCCATTGACTCATTGGGTCCAATGGCCTCTCTTCATATGTCTTCCTGAACCACCATTTGGTTCCTCTTAGAGCTAGTCATAGCTTTTTAAAGCCCTTAACTACAGGAGGGGGAAAGAAAGGGAGAGGGGGGCATTTCCCACTGGACCAGAAGTTTCAGGAGATCTTTGCCCTCGTGGCTGTTATGTATGAGATGAGCAGCCACTATCTTCAGTCTCAGGGTGGGCTGGCAGCTCTTACAGAGACCCACAGTAGCACAGAGATCACATATGACTGAACAGGGCTGTTCAGATGTAACAATGGCTATCCGTGTTGCTCTGCCCAGAGCAGCCCTTCTAGAGCATTCTGTGTCATTGGAGTACAATTAAGCCTCTGGCAGTGTTTCCCTGGGCCAAGATTTGATTCCAAGCTTACTCAACATGAGTTCTGGTTTCTTTTTGCTAGAACAACAAATCTGGATCCCCCCAAGGCAGACCCTGGGGTCTGGACTGCAGGGGAATCCTGGGGAATGTGACTTTCACTAGAGGAATTTAGTCTTCAGACAGTGGACTGTATACTTAGGGGCAATTTCTTGGACTTTGCATAATATAAATGAGGATTCCCACTATGAGATGAGAGGCACATCATACTCAGCTGGGGCAGGAAGCTGCCCAGCCTGGGCTGCTAGAGAGGACCAAGGCAGAGTAATGCCAGATGGAATCATCTAAAGTGCACCTCACTACCCTTTCCTCCCAGCCAGCACTCACTGACCTCACTTGTCCTTCTAGATATGCCAGGCCCTGTGTAGAGTTTCTTCCATGGCCATGATCTCTGTCTCCCCCCCCCCCAAAAAAAAAGCCGGTGAACTGTCAGCTACCTGAAAGAATGAAGCTCAAAAATGAGAGAAGGTAGCAATGGACTACAGGAGATGCTATCCGTGTTCTTGAGAGCTATCTCTGGTCACACTGGACTACATGTGCATAGGGCATGGCAGCTGACTTGAAAGGTTGACTGTGGTGTGTGACGGGAGGGAACAGGCTAGAGGAGTGAGCTGTCAAGTGGTGACCCTGGCCCACCCACAGACAAGCATCCTCGAGGAGATTGGTTCAGTTGGGTCCCTGGTGATAGAAAGAGTGGGGGTTCTATGAGTCATAATCTGCCTCTCCAGTGGATCCTCAAAACAATATGGCTGGGAGCAGCTGGAGAGATGGCTCAGGGGTTAATAGTGTTGCTATTATAACTGGAGGACCCAAATTCCACAGGACCTGAGTTCTGTTCCCACACCAAGCAGCTCATAACTGCCAGAAACTCCTGCTGGCCTCCAAGGGCACCACATATACTTGCCCAGATGGACATATAAATAAAAATAAAATCCTAAAAATGATAAACAAACAAAAACTCGGATTCTCAGGACTTCTGTACTCATTAAACTGGCATACAGGTGTGGATAGTGCCCCACACTGGAAATGACATCTGGGACTGGAAGCGCTTCTGGTTTCAGAGTTCTCAATGTTGCATTCACACAGCCAGCATCTTTAATCTGGAAGTCCGAAGTTCAAAATGCCAGGAGCCTAGAACTATTTCTACCCAGAGCAACGTTGTTTGTTTCTCCTAGATAACTAAGTGTTTGCCAAGTGTGGGTCAAGATAAGCATGTTCAGAGAGTGGGTTTTCAAATTAAAGGTACTTGGCCAAGAAAAGATGAAAATCTGCATTCTAGCATAGTTTCCTGTCTCCCGAGAGTCTAGAACATCCTCCAGTTTATATGGAACTCCCTGTACTGGGTTTTTCCATTCTCCCGTTCTGGCACCCCTCCCTGAGGCTTTTTCAACCTAGAGGCAGCCCCCTTCCCGTCTTCTAGTCTTTCCTGATTCCTCTGCCAGCACAGCTGCATGAGAAGGAGCTATTGAGTAAGGTAGTTCCCCTAAGAGGCTTAAGAGTCATTGTTGTCCCTACCAAAGCAGGTCATCTAGTAGGCAGCAAGGCCAGTGTGGTGGCCCAGGGATCCCCAAAGCAAGAAGTGTTTTGCAACAAGAACTTCACAAACATCTTGGACCCACAGGTTTGTGTGCAAAGGGGGCTTGCAGAAGGAAGGCTAGAAGCAGGCTTAGAAGAGCCTAGAAAAGCCTGGCCAGGCAGTATTCCATTGCAGAGGGGCTTCCTGCCTGCCTGTAACTCTGCAGGATTCATTCAAGAAGGCTGGGGGAGGAGGGCCCCAGCTGGGAATCCACAGGCTGAGACAATTAGGGGATAATTGGGGCTGAATCATCTTGGTAGAGGCCCAGGAGGGTGTAGGGTGGGTGTAGGCCTGTAGTGGTTGCTTTGGACCAGTACTGGCTGAGTTCATTCTGTGGCTCAGTCTCCTGTAACCTGGCATTCACAGTATAAGTGCCTGACACCAAGGTGACCCGCTAAAGACAACACAGACTTCAGGAATGCCTTGATCTAGTACTGGGGTTCAGGGGTAAGCACTGGCTTGGCACCTGTGAGCTACTGGTCCCATCTCCAGTTTGTGGGCATAACAAAAATAGCGTCTTAACCTGGGGCAGTGCCATAGCCTATCAAGGAACAGTACCATGGCCTATTTATTCAAAGAAGTGCTCTTTTGCTATTTCTAAAGTTGAGATGTTATTTGCAGTTGATAATGTCTTGGCTGTGGTGTGCTCTCATGGTAATAGAAAAGTAGTAGACAGATAGCCGTTTATGTAAGGCTCAGCACATATCAGCTATCTTTCATAAACCTTGCCATTGAGTCTCTCCACCCCTGTGCCCCATGCATATGGATGGAAAACACAGTTCCAAGAGTGAGCCCTGTGCCCAGCAGGTGGGGACTTCTGGTCATGTATTCTGACATAGGCACACAGACTTTGAAAAGACAGGATGACATTTTCAGTTTGGCACCCGAAGCATAGTGAGTGCTCCTTGGATGTGGGAAGGTAGATGGGTAGAAGGGACCCATGAGTGGGAGTACAAACAGTCTTCATTGCCCACCTGCATCCCTGCCATCCCGGCAGTCACCTGTACACAACTCTTATTCTCTTTGGCTGCCTGCCTAACATGCACCCTGTCCCACTCCAGGAGATACCATTAGATACCACACAGTCTCCCAGGGTCCCTAGCACCCCTGCACCTGCATGTCCCAGGCAGCCTCTCTACATAGCTTTCCCATCACTTCTTTGCTTCTGACTCAACTTCTTGGGATCTCCTTGTTGGGGGAGATCACTTGTTCTTCCTGGCCCCTGGCTAGCTTAGACCTGAAATAATCACACAGAAACCATATTAATTAAATCACTGCTTGGGCCATTAGCTCTATCTTCTTATTGGCTAACTCTTACATATTAATTTAACCCATCTCTATTAATCTGTACATCACCACAAGGTCATGGCCTACCAGCAAAGTTTCAGCACATCTGTCTCCGGTGGCTCCATGGCTTCTCTCTGACTCTGCCCTTCTTTCTTCCAGGATTCAGCCTAGCTTTCCCTGCCTACCTAAGTTCTGCCTTGCTATAGGTCCAAAGCAATTTCTTTATTCACTAACCAATAAAAGCAACACATAGACAGAAGGACCTCCCACACCATTTCCCCTTTTCTGTTTAAACAAAAAGAAAGGCTTTAACTTTAACATAGTAAAATTACATATAACAAAACAAGCATCAAACAAGAATTACAGTTACAATATTTATATCTACTTCCTATCTATTCTTCAACTCTGTCAAAGACTCCAGAAGGATATAATATTACCTAAGTAAACAGGAAATGCATTATAAGCAACTTCCAAAACTCTAGAATTGACAGAGACATCTCACTGCCTGGATAGTCACCCAAAGTTCTTCTGTAATGTTGGGGCATCCATCTTCAGCTTACAGGCCCATAGTATCCAGCAGACTTTTCCATGAAGCAGAAAATTTCAAAGACAGATCCACCTATATTGGCAGTTTGTCAATAACTGTTTCCTGTGTCCTGCAGAATGTCTTGCAGACTCGTTCATGAAGCAGGAACCCCAAAGGACTGTCTCACCTTTAGGCAAGTTCAGTAGTCATTTCATGTCCAGTTAAGCAGTCAAGGCAAAAGCAGTTTTTTGCTCAAATGGCTAACAAACTCCATAAGGAGCCTCTTCAATGCCCATTTTCCTCTTAAAGTAGACTGGTGCTGCCAGGAGCAGATGTGTCCCATTGTAATGAAAAGTACCAAATTCTTAAACATTTTCAATGCCATATTCAGAAGGTCTCTGAAAGATTTGGAGAATCCCTAACTAACTGAACTATATATCTAGAAAACCTAACTACAATCTTGACTATTATATTTCTTAATTATACATTACATTTTTAAATGAACTGTACAAACACAATACCTTAATCAAGGACAGAAAGATACATATACAGTATAACAAAATTTACCTTAAATTTGTATCAATAAACCAAGATTTATACCAAAACAAATTATTCATCTCTATAGCATATCCCCCTTTAAATGTAAACAAACAATTATAAACAATATTTGGAAATATGGATGTAGTTCTGTCCATACTGCTTCCTGCTGTTTGGGGTGCTGTTAATCAGGTCTTTCATGGTGTATCCTGTGTGCTAGGTTCATCTCAGTCAGCAGTTAGCCCACGTTGGGAGAAGTAATTTTTTTTGAGGGTGTTCACAGCGACTTTTCAGGCGGTCGAGCGCCATCAAACCATATTAGCCCGGAATGAATCCACAGGTTCTCACCCTCTATGGAGACAAAAGAAGAATTTCTTTTCCAAAGAAACATATCCTTAGTCCCAAATTCTGAAGTCAAGATATCTTTATGTTGGTTTAATTTAGCAGCCCATACAATGAAATGTCTCTCTGTACTTAGCGCCTTTACAGTCAAAAAATTCAAAGAAAACACAATAATATACATAATACAGATTCTCAATGCATAGTCCATCTTTACATGGCTTATTTTTCTTTACTCATTTTAATCTATGACTGTCTGTACTCTGTCTCTTTGAAGACTTTGTTCTTTTTTTTTTTAAAAAGCATTAACTTTATGTTATGACCCTCTATACTAGTTTTCTTCTCTCTTCCAAGCCTATGTACATTTATCCAACACTATGACTCATCTGGATTTGTCTTTATTGCATATCTGTAATTCTTTACTATCCAGGAGCACTTTTTAAAATGCTAAGCGTGTCTTAAAACTTAAGCTGTATCATTACTATAGTATAAATGGTACTTTCTGCTTGCCCGCCCAGTCCAAAACTTAGGCTGTGCCATTACTATGATATATATGGTACTTCCTGCTTGCTCTGCACAGTCCAGCATGGTGGAGCTGCTCATCCCCCCTTCCCCCCAGAGCCATGCACACTGCTCCATCTCTAGGCACACAGCTGGTTCATGTTGCCACCAAGCAAGCCTTAGCACATTGCTCACAAAACACATCCAAATGCTTTGTAGCCAGACCTCCTGCCTGAAAGAGTCAGAGTTCATGCTGGCAGCATGACCCATGGCTGGAAAGCTGCTGTTTTGAAACCACAAGGCTGCTACCACTGAATCAGTAAAACCTTTCTTAAAGGAGCTGTGGCACGCCACCAGCAAAAAGAAACTGTGTTAAACTCTGTATTTTTGTGTTTAAAATTAAGCTCTCTCGGGGTTTTAAGGGGATTTTAGTTTGCCACATTGGTGCCAATTTGTTGGGGGAGGTCGCTTGTTCTTCCCAGCCACTTGGCTAGCATAGACCTGAAATAATCACACAGAAACCATAGTGATTAAATCACTGCTTGGCCTATTAGCTCTATCTTCTCCTCCTGATGTGACAGTCCTGCCCCAAATCTCTGCCAGAGGGTCTAATTTGATACAGTGGCAAAGTTGGACTCTACATTGAAAGAATGGGTGGTAACAGAGGCTGGCAGGAGGATGAGAGTGGTCCTACTCCAAAGGACCCACAATGATGCCTGTCCATGCTGGTTGAGAACCTGGAGGTCAGGGGCTGGTGAACAGAGTAGAGCAGAGTGATGGTGGAGCCTAAGAAACCTCACACATTGTGTGGCAGTCATGAGCCAGGGGGTGTGCTCAGGGAAGCTGCAGGATGCAACAAGGCTTTATGCTCAGAATCAGGTCTATAGAAACCCTTTTCCAAGTCCAAGCCTCCTAGATTGTGGATTACATTGCTTTTCTGAGTCTTGTCTTTCTCCTTGGAAATGAACCCTGTGCCACAGGTCACAGAAGGGATGCACCCAGGAAGTAACACACAGCAAATTTGTTATGTGAAGCTGGGCTCAGAATAGTCCCCTTCAGGGGCCCCGCAGAATCAGACTTGTTAGAGTCTCACATTCTGTTCCCCTTTTATTGTAAATGGGGTTGATATCCTACTACAAAAGCCCACATGTACGAGATCCAATGTGTAGGAACTCAGTCTCAATGTGCAAGTGGCCTCCTGGCAAACCTTAGGAGCCCCCCAAAGAGACAGGTTCTGACTCAGAGTCTGGGCTCTGGCCTTCTCCCATCTCAGCCTGTAGGGTGGCTAAGATTAAATGCACACTGCTGTTCCTGATTCTGTAGAAAATAATTTTATTCCTGAGTCACCTCCGGACATACTGCCTGGACATGCCACTGTGGACCCCAGCAGGTGGGTACCCTTTCCAAGGGTAGAGGCTACCCCTGTTTTGGTTGGTATCTTCTTCCTGGCCATGCACAGTTTGACATACAGTCAGAGCTCTATCACCAATCCATGTTTGTTGAGCACATTACAGAGAGTTGGGAACTACCATGTGGGTGCTGGGAACTGAACCCAGGTCCTCTGTAGGGGCAGCCACTGGGCATCTCTGAAGAAACCCCAATTTCTTTTTCCTATCAGCTGGTGGAAGTGTGTTTCTCTTGCTCCTTCTTAGCTGTGCTGTGGCCTCCAGCTGTCCTTCTTCCAACAAGGCTGCTGAGCTAATAGCTAGAGTCACCTTTCCAATTGCAAACTTGACCTTGTAAGTGCTGTGTAAGTACTCCCTCACCTCCCCAGCTCCTTCAGGATGAAGTTCCAAACCCTTTAGGCTCTTACCTGACCACCAGCGTGTTTTATTTCGCTACCATACTCCTGCTGTACCTCGGTGTCCTTCTTGCTTATCCTGTTTTCAAAAGTTTGTTCCCATTGAAATAGAGCATCCCCAACAATTGAAATAGAGCATCCTCAACAATTGAAATAGAGCATCCCCAACAATTGAAATAGAGCATCCCCAACAATTCAAGTTGGGGTAGTGACACTGAAGCCACTTGCTGAGGGAACCCTCAGGAATGTGTCCTAAAGTGAGGCACTTCAAAGGATGGAGCTGAGGAAGCTCAGACTTTAATAGGGTACACAAATGTGACTCCAGCACTTAGGAGGCTGAAGCAGGAGGGTTGTGAGTTTAAAGCTAGCTTGGGCTGTGTGGAAAGACCTGCCTAAAACACAGAAAAAAATTGAAAGACAACACACTTTCCTTCCCTCCTGTCTCCACACATCTTCAAACCTCAGTTGCCCACTGTGTAAAAGGGTTTATGCCCTGGAAAGGCAACCAGGGACCCTGTGACCATCAGTGAATCAGGGACACTGTTCCCTAGCAGCCATATCAGAACATTGTTCTCTCCATTTGCCCTCATCTGAAAGGTCTTCTTGAAGGTGGGGCTCAAAACTGGGACTGTCAGGCCCAGCAGGATAAGTTAGTAGCATCCATCTCCTGCATTGTTTGTTCTGGAACAAATGTCTTGCCAGACCAGAACTTGGAAAATGCCAAGTGTGTCCAAAGCCTGACCCAGGGGCGCAGATTCTGCACAGAAGCACAAGTTGGCTTTCAGCACATGAGGCACTGTCTGTTCCTTTTCAAGAGAATAAGAGTGGTGTCAATCTTCACCCTTCAAGGGTCACACTGTGTCACCTCCCTCCCGTCAACCCCTTCCCTGCACACATGTGATGGCCAGGCTCTGGCTTGGACCTTCTAGACTGCACATCTAAATATTCCCTCCATCAGAGCTGCTGGTGGTGTTTTCCCTCCTGCATTGAGTGCCTAGATTTATTTTGAGCCAAGCAGCTCCTCACCCAAACTCCTCTGCCTCTTTTCAAAGTCCAAGGCTGTGTTCAACCTCCAAGTCCAAACCGCACTTATATAACCCATGGTGATGCTGAGTGAGTGAGTGAGGCTGGCTAAGAGGTGGGACCCTGTGCTCTCATCACAGGGGACATTCTGTCCTGTGAGATGATTCTGGTGTCTGTGTGTGTCTGTGTCTGTGAGTATCTTGCTGTGTGTCTGTGTGTGTCTGTATCTGTGTGTATCTCGCTGTGTGTCTGTGTGTCTATGTGTGCCTGTGTGTCTCTCTCTGTGTATCTGGTGTGTGTCTATGTGTGTCTGTCTCTCTGTGTCTTTGTATGTCTCTCTCTATGTGTCTGTGTGTCTCTGTGTGTATCTGTGTGTGTCTCTGTCTGTGTGTCTCTGTGTGTATCTGTGTGTCTCTGTGTATGTCTCTGTGTGTGTGTGTGTCTCTGTGTGTGTGTGTGTGTGTTTCTGTGTGTCTCTGTGTGTGTCTCTGTGTGTGTGTTTCTGTGTGTGTCTGTGTGTCTGCGTGTGTTTCTCTCTGTGCCTGTGTGTGTTTCTGTATGTGTGTCTGTGTGTCTCTGTGTGTGTGTCTCTGTGTCTGTGTGTGTTTCTATGTGTCTTTGTGTCTGTGTCTGTATGTTTCTGTGTGTCTCTGTGTGTGTGTCTCTGTGTGTTTCTTTGTGTGTGTCTGTGTGTCTCTCTGTGTGTCTCTGTGTGTATCTGTGTGTCTCTGTGTGTGTGTTTCTGTGTGTGTCTGTGTGTCTCTCTCTCTGTGTCTGTGTGTTTCTGTGTATGTCTCTCTCTATGTCTGTGTGTGTTTCTGTGTCTCTGTGTGTGTCT